>JAHKBH010000771.1:0-15008 GCA_019049505.1 Pachyrhynchus sulphureomaculatus
TCTAAAATATATATAAGTCTGTCTGTCTGTCCGTTAGTGCGCTTATCCCTCAAGATCTACTTATGCGATTTACGTGATTTTTTAAATTCATACATATGTTCTCTGACCAGGTTATAGATATATATTTTATTACATCTATAATATATATAAAATGCAACGTATCTCTGTCTGTTTGTTCGTTTGTGCGCTTATCACTAGAGAACCAATTATCCGATTTACGTGCTTTTTTTTTAAACATGCTAAACCATTAAATATGGAACAATATCAAGTAGCAAAGAATATCTATAATATATATAAAAATGCAACGTCTCTCTGTCTGTCTGTCCGTTAGTGCGCTTATATCATTGGTGAACCACTTATCCGATTTACGTTCTTTTTTGTTAAACATACATATGTTCTCTGGCCAGGTTATAGGATATTTTTATTACGTTAGGTGACATAATAGTGAATCAAGTCGGAGAAAAGTTTGCCGCTAGCGCGTTCTCTTGCAATACACTGCTTAAAGCATTAAATATGGAACAATATCATGTAGCAAAGAAATATAATATATATAAAATGCAACGTCTCTCTGTCTGTCTGTCTGTCCGTTAGTGCGCTTATCACTTGAGAACCACTTATCCGATTTACGTGTTTTTATAAATTTTTACATATGTTCTATATAATTCGATAAAAACCTAAATAATGGGAGATAAGGTGAGATAATGGGAGATAAGGAGAAATAATGGGAGATAAGTGGAGACAAGCCTCGAGAATGGGAGATAAGGTGAGATAATGGAAGATAAATATAAATAATAGGAGATAAGGAGAAATAATGGGAGATAAGCAGAGGTAAGTCTAGATAATGGGAGTTATGGTGAGATAATGGGAGATAAGGAGAAATAATGGGAGATAAGGAGAAATATTGAGAGATAAGTCGAGATAAGCATAGATAATGGGAGATAAAGTGTGATAATGGAAGATAAGGAGAAATAATAGGAGATGAGCCAGAGATAAGCCTAGATAATGGAAATTATGTAGAGATAATGGGAGATAAGGAAAATATTGAGAGATAATTGGAGATATTTTATTACGTTGGGTTACATAAGGAATAAGCAGTGACGATAGCGGCGAATTAAGTTCACGCGAGCGGAGCCGAGGGCCCGGCTAGTATATATATATATATATATATATATATATATATATATATATATATATATATATATATATATATATGTATATATATGTATATATATGTATATATATATATATATATATATATATATATATATATATATATATATATATATATATATATATATATATATGTATATATATATATATATATATATATATATATATATATATATATATATATATATATATATTTTTTTTTTTTTTTTTTTTTTTTTTTTATTGATCTAGCACACGTGCTGCAGGGAAGTCCCTAAAGCGCTCCAGGAGCGGCACGAGTGCGGAAAAAGCAATTCACGTTGTTCTTGAATCGCTGTAAATTGTACTCGGTGGGGAACACAGCGCTGGGCAAATTATTCCAAAGGGATGACGTTCTCCATATAAAAGATTGCTTGAAAAGCGTCGTACGCGGAGTAAAACAAGCTGAACCTCGTACGGATGCGAAGCACCAGCGCGACGTGTATTTCTAACATGCACCGCTTTGGGAGGAATTAGCGGGCTACATCCTTCGAACACTTTCCATGAAAATACTTGTAGAACAGACTCAAGTCGCCAACCGTTCTTCGATGTTCCAGCGAATCAAGGCCGCCGGTCAATTCCGGGTCCCCAATCAGACGGACTGCTCTTCTCTGAACAGAATCCAACAAATGCAGTGTATGTTTGGGAGCGGAGCCCCAAACGTGGGAGCAGTATTCCACAGTTGGTCGAATTTGGGCTTTGTAAAGAATCAACAGTTGCTGTGGGGTGTAAAGCTTTCTGGTTCTAAATAATATTCCCAATTTTTGAGAAGCTCTCCTTGCTATGCCTGCAACATGTTCATGCCAAGACATATTTGCTCCCAAACTAACGCCCAACAAATTGAGCGACGATGCTAGGGGAATGGAGTGCCCCGACATAACTATGTCGGGTTCAGCAACGTTAACTTTTTTAGAAAAAACTGCCGCTTGGGTTTTTGTAGCGTTAAATTCCACCTGGTTACTGTCACCCCAAGATAGAATTTCTTCCAGGTCCTTGTTAAGTTGAACGACCTCCTGCTGTCTGCGGATATTCGCCTGAGCAGCCGATGTCCGAGCGTTCAAGGTGAATGAAGAGACAAGCGTACTGTCATCTGCAAAGCTATAGATTGGATTCCCGGTCTTTTCCAGCAGATCGTTAATGTAAATGAGAAAGAGAGTAGGAGACAGTATGGAGCCCTGGGGCACACCGGCGTTGATAGTGAGGGTGTTAGAAAGAAATCCGTCGACCGCCACTCGTAAAGAACGCTCTCTGAGGAAACATGAGAGCCACAAACAGAACCTTTCAGACATACCATAAGAGCGCAACTTAGCCAACAGTCCATCGTGCCAAACACGGTCGAATGCCTTGGATATGTCAAGAGCAACCGCTCGAGATTCTCCAAAGTGTTCAATTGCGTTGTTCCAAACATGTGTTACATAAGTCAGAAGATCTCCTGTTGATCTATGTTTACGAAAACCATATTGGTGATCGCTAATAATATTGAATCGTTCAAGATATTTTAGAAGATGCTCATTGATAACCTTTTCCATGACTTTCGATATTATTGAAAGCAGTGCAACTGGTCGGTAGTTATTTGGCAAGGTCTTCTTACCTTTTTTAGGTATCGGCTGAACCGTGGCACATTTCCAGCAGGACGGAAATATTCCCTTTCTGTAGGATAGGTTAAAAAGTCTACAGAAAACTGGTGCTAGTTCCCTTGCACAGTTTTTGAGAACTATGGCAGGTATTCCGTCAGCGCCAGAAGCCTTCTTGGTGTCCAGCTTCATTAAAATACGCTTTATGATGCGCTGTCTGAAGACAACATCGGGCATCCTTGACTGCAATATGGGAATAGTAGGTGGTGTTTTTCCTTGGAAATCGACAGTAGAATGTGAAGCAAAGAGTTCAGCAACAAGTTCGCTCTCTCAACAGGTGTGGTTGCAATGGAATTATCTGGCCGTGTGAGTGGTGGTATTGTGGATTTGGTAAAGTTTTGACTAACTGCCTTAGCGACTGCCCAAAAGGACCTGGAATTGTTGGGACAAGCGAGAAGTTTGTTTCTAATTCGTTGATTGTGTGCCTCCTTGGTTTCGTCGATAATTCCCTTGCATCTGTTCCGGGCATGAACAAAGATGTTTCGATTTAAGGTGTTAGGATTTTTCACGCCATTGTCGGTAGGCAATATGTTTAGAAGCAACAGCTTCTTTGCATTTTCGGTCGAACCAAGGCTTGCCGTTGGAGGAGCATTTCTTCGAAAAAGGGATGTAAGCTTCCATACCAGCCAAAATAACATCGGAGACCTCCCTGGCGCAGTCAGATGGGTTATCGGATCGAAAACAAACGTCCATCCAAGGGAAGGTTCGAAAGTATTCCATGAGATCTTCCCATTTAGCAGATTTGTAGTGCCAAATCTTGCGCGGCCTAGGCGCCTCTCTGTCACTGATTGGCAGGATACTCGATGTCGAAAGCAGTTTATGGTCGGAAGAACCTAACGGCGGATTTACGGTGACCGTGTAAATCTCCGGATTGGTGGTTAAAAACAGATCAAGAAGACCGGCGAACTCCCCGTCTCGATCAGGGATCCGTGTTGGTTCGTCAATAAGCTGGGTTAAGCCATAACTGATTGAGAATGATTCAGCTTCACGACCTTGTTCGTCGGTAGTATTTGAATATTTGAGCCAGTTGATATTGTGGACATTAAAGTCGCCCAGGATGGCAATTTCGGCACTTGGATAGTTACTTTGTAAATGATCGATGGTGTCTGCAAGAGAAGCGAAAAGTGTTCGAAAATTGGTATCACTTGGTGGTCGATACAGGATACAGATGAACCTTGTGGTTTGTTGAGTCGTTATTTTTAACCACATAACATCAAAGTTTGGGGGCTCCAGAGCTTCTTCTCGTTGACAAGAGAGGTCGCTTCTGACAAAAAGACAGATTCCAAAGTTACGCCTAAATCGGGAATAGAAGTCGTACCCAGGATAAAGATAGTTGACCGTGCTGGTCGATGGACTGACCTTGGTTTCACATAGAGCGAGTACATGAGGTTTATCTGATTGCAGGTGTTGATGCACTGAATTTATGTTCGAGTTTATACCTCGTATGTTGCAAAAAATCTATCTTAAAATTATGATGTCTGCAAGTCGACGCCTCCGAACCGGCCCCTACCCGGAGATCCGAACGGGGGGCCATTCTACCTTCGGAACTTCTTGCATCCAGGCGCCTCATCATGCTTCTTGGTCCCACAGTAGTTAATGTGGAATTTTCCTGTTCTGTCACATGTTTATCTTTGCCTTCTTTGGCTTTGATCCAGGTGGTGTTATTATTGGGTAGTTTGGGTTCTGACCAGATACTTTTCCAATGATCTGCGAGTTCTTGTTTGTTTGATGGTTCGGTCACCGCTGTCTGTTTGCTGTGCATAGTTTTCCGGTAGAACTGTGTTTGGCTTCTTCGGAAGAGGTTGTTGGTATCTTTCCTCTCATTTGGTTCTTTGTATCTACGAAGTCTTGCGGCATATACGGATAATTTTTGTTTCAGAGTATCCAGGATTTCTGGCAGTGTTCTGTTGGGAGACCCGGACTTGATCTTGTTTATACTCTGCGTGACACGTTTGGACACGTTCCCGTTGATAAACTGGGTAAGGTGTCCTAGATATCTCCTGATGTTGTTGATTTGGTTTTCTATTCTTATTTGCCGTTTGAATTTTGGTTTTGTGCTGTTGGGATTTCTTTGTCGTTGCGGGAGTTTTTGATTAAATACTTCGTCGGTTGCGTTTGGGATTGATGGTGGTGGGTCTAGGCGGCGAGTGATTCCCTTCTCAGTGGTTTCTTTGTCAGGACTTGTGCTTTTATCAAAGCAACGCATGGTGTGTTCGTTTGTTCCTATAGTATAACTCATGCGTTGCCTTGACTTTCCCGCCTTGGTGGGTGTCGGTTGACTCGCCGGCACAACACTTTTGGCAGGTCCATTATCAGTTGCCCGGTCTTCATCGTTTTGGTCGAGCTGCCATTTCCCGCGACGTCCTCGACCGTTACGTCGCTCGCCCGATGCTTCTTTTATTGGTCTACTGTTGTTTGGGATGTTCTTAGTGTTTTGTGGTGTCAGAAGCTCAAAGTGTCCCGACATTGGGTTGCCTGTTAGTAGAAGGTAAATAGTTTCGGTGTGTTTTCTTGTGCTTATTATTGTTGGCTTGTCTCTAAAAGTTATTTTTGTATCTCTTGTTCTTCGTTGTTTTGAGAAGATATGAAAGTTGCTATTCTGGGTTTCCGAGAGGGCAAGTATCTCTAGGCTCGTTCCATAGGTGCCATTTTTCCTCATATAGTTATAGTAGTTATTGAAGTCTTTCATATCGTCGTCCCCAATTAATGAAAATGTGTTAAGTTCCGACCAGTTTTGTTGTATATATCTTAGAGCAGCCTCTCGGAGTCTTTCATGATGGTTTTGGTGGCCATATAAGTGTAAGCTAACTGCACGGAAAAGGCAATTTCCATCACCTACAATGTCGGATCTGGTAAAACTATCGGGAGTAGTTTCAGCTGAGGCGGTTGGTTGGATCGTTTGTCGTTGTTGTTGTTGTGGGGGTGCTGTAGCTGTTTGTACGACAGGGGTCCGCCTCCTCAGCACCCTGCCATTATCACTAGTATAATTATCATTTTGTGACATAGTGTTCCCACGAATATCCTAGGAAAGAATGGTCGACTGCGGCAGAGCCTGGATGCCACAGCAAGGCTACTTACACCCGGAGGGCGCCCGGTATCCATATATATATGTATATATATATATATATATATATATATATATATATATATATATATATATATATATGTATATATATATATATATATATATATATATATATATATATATATATATATATATGTATATATATATATATATATATATATATATATATATATATATATAATGTTATAAGTTACTCATTACGTCTATTATTATCGCAGAGGTAATAGTTTCGTTTTAATAGATATTTTACAAAACGGAGCGTCATAATAATGAGCGTAAACGTGTTGTTATTACCTTAAAGAGAAACTTGAAGCAATTCAACGTTTAGATAATGGTGAAAATGATGAACTTCTTAAAAATATAGCGAAGGATTTAGGTGTAGCTGTAAGTACTGTTTCAGAGTGGAGAAAAAATCACGAAAAACTTGAAAGATGGTGTAGTGTTTTGTCATCGCCCACACAGGCACGAAAAAGTATGAAAAGCGGTGAATACCAAAAAGTGGATGATTCTTTATTTTTATGGTTTAGACAGAATCGAGAACGTGGAATACCAATTTCAGGAACAATTTTAAAACATAAGACAATGAGTTTAAGCGAAGAGTTGCCGGTTATTGAAGCGCCTATAAATTTTTCTGCATGTGATGGATGGCTAGACAGGTGGAAAAAAAGACATGGTGTACGTCAACTGAAAGTTTGTGGAGAAAGATTGTCGGCTAATGTATCTGCTGCAAAAAATTTGCAGAGAATTTTGAGCAGCTTATGAAAAAGAACATGGTTTACAACCAGACCAAATCTGTAATTGTGATGAAACAAGCTTGAACTACAAAATGTTGCCGTCAAATACCTTAGCTTCAAAAACGGAAACTGGAGCACCCGGTTACAAACGTAGCAAAGAACGTATTACTGTTCTTGCATGCAGTAATGCTTCTGGAAGACACAAACTCCCATTATTATGTATTGGTAAGTCAGCAAATCCACGAACCTTTAAGAATATTCGTCGCAATGCTTTTCCTGTTTTGTATAAAAATCAAAACAATGCCTGGATAAACGCGACTCTATTTAAAGACTGGTTTTTTGGAGATTTTGTTCCCAAAGTGGAACTTTTTTTAAAAGAACATGAATATCCTAGAAAATGTATTCTGTTGCTATATAACGCTCCCACTCACCCAAGTGCGGAGCAACTTGAAAGTGGGGAAATAAAAGCAATGTTTTTGCCTCCTGCTGTAACTTTTCTTATTCAGCCTGTGGATCAGAGTGTACTGAAAAATTTAGAACGCAATTACAGGCGTTTGTTATTGGAGCATATTTTAGAAGTAGATGAAGGCGGCAATCTTACTGATTGTCTAAAAAAGATAAGTTTGAAAAATGTTATATATTGGATAGCTTCAGCCTGGAATTAAGTAAAGAGTAGTACTCTGGAAAAATCTTGGTTAAAATTGATTCCACAAGAGGAGAGCCATTACTCAGAGGCAGAAACAGAAGATAATGAAAGTTTACATCAAATTATTACAAGAATATCAGGATGTCAAAGTGTTACGGAAACCGATGTATGTGAATGGTTAAACAGTGATAGTGTGGAAGATGAAATGACTGACCAAGAATTAATTAAAAGTGTATGCAAAAATGCTAATAAAATAGACAGTGAATACGATGATGATAACGAAGTAGAAGCCACTGACAATATTCCAGCAAAAATGTCACATTCAGAAGGACTAGAGGCCCTAGAAAAACCGTTAACTTATGTAGGACAACAAGAAAATGCAACCGCCGCTGACGTTTTGCTTATCAAACTTTGGAGAGACATTGCAGCCAAAAACAGAACCAACGCAAAACGAGTGCAGTTAAAAATTACCTCATTTTTAAGACATTAAAGTTAAGAATGAAACTGTTTTATTTTCGATTTTCGTACATATACATAAAATAAGTAAACTAATTGTTCTATTCTTTTTTTTAATAAATACCTATGTACGTAATAGCATATCGTATAAATGCTTTTTAAGTCAATCTGCAATGTTGTATTCATTCTAAACTTCTATTTTATAAAAAAATTCGGATTAACCGAAATTTCGATTCTCTGAAATCACTTTGGTTCATATTATTTCGGATAATCAAGATTCTACTGTATGTATATATATATATATATATATATATATATATATATATATATATATATATATATATATATATATATATATATATATATATATACCCCCCCCTCAGGGGCTAGGGGAATCCCAGGATTCTCCTAGTACGGGCACTGACGATCCCGAGGTACCTGAGTCATGTTGTGCTGTCTTGTGTTGTCCAGATTATATGTAACAAAAACGCAATCTTAAGGTGTTTACCGTGCCGAGAAGATGAATGGCTCAGCGTTTATGAGTCGCAAACGGTTCCCCCGGATACCGGGCGCCCTCCGGGTGTAAGTAGCCTTGCTGTGGCATCCAGGCTCTGCCGCAGTCGACCATTCTTTCCTAGGATACTCGTGGGAACACTATGTCACAAAATAATAATTATACTAGTGATAATGGCAGGGTGCTGAGGAGGCGGACCCCTGTCGTACAAACAGCTACAGCACCCCCACAACAACAACAACAACGACGACAAACGATCCAACCAACCGCCTCAGCTGAAACTACTCCCGATAGTTTTACCAGATCCGACATTGTAGGTGATGGAAATTGCCTTTTCCGTGCAGTTAGCTTACACTTATATGGCCACCAAAACCATCATGAAAGACTCCGAGAGGCTGCTCTAAGATATATACAACAAAACTGGTCGGAACTTAACACATTTTCATTAATTGGGGACGACGATATGAAAGACTTCAATAACTACTATAACTATATGAGGAAAAATGGCACCTATGGAACGAGCCTAGAGATACTTGCCCTCTCGGAAACCCAGAATAGCAACTTTCATATCTTCTCAAAACAACGAAGAACAAGAGATACAAAATAACTTTTAGGGACAAGCCAACAATAATAAGCACAAGAAAACACACCGAAACTATTTTCCTTCTACTAACAGGCAACCCAATGTCGGGACACTTTGAGCTTCTGACACCACAAAAACACTAAAAACATCCCAAACAACAGTAGACAAATAAAAGAAGCATCGGGCGAGCGACGTAACGGTCGAGGACGTCGCGGGAAATGGCAGCTCGACCAAAACGATGAAGACCGGGCAACTGACAATGGACCTGCCAAAAGTGTTGTGCCGGCGAGTAAACCGACACCCACCAAGGCGGGAAAGTCAAGGCAACGCATGAGTTATACTACAGGAACAAACGAACACACCATGCGTTTGCTTTGATAAAAGCACAAGTCCTGACAAAGAAACCACTGAGAAGGGAATCACTCGCCGCCTAGACCCACCACCATCAATCCCAAACGCAACCGACGAAGTATTTAATCAAAAACTCCCGCAACGACAAAGAAATCCCAACAGCACAAAACCAAAATTCAAACGGCAAATAAGAATAGAAAACCAAATCAACAACATCAGGAGATATCTAGGACACCTTACCCAGTTTATCAACGGGAACGTGTCCAAACGAGTCACGCAGAGTATAAACAAGATCAAGTCCGGGTCTCCCGACAGAACACTGCCAGAAATCCTGGATACTCTGAAACAAAAATTATCCGTATATGCCGCAAGACTTCGTAGATACAAAGAACCAAATGAGAGGAAAGATACCAACAACCTCTTCCGAAGAAGCCAAACACAGTTCTACCGGAAAACTATGCACAGCAAACAGACAGCGGTGACCGAACCATCAAACAAACAAGAACTCGCAGATCATTGGAAAAGTATCTGGTCAGAACCCAAACTACCCAATAATAACACCCCCTGGATCAAAGCCAAAGAAGGCAAAGATAAACATATGACAGAACAGGAAAATTCCACATTAACTACTGTGGGACCAAAGAGCATGATGAGGCGCCTGGATGCAAGAAGTTCCGGAGGGAGAATGGCCCCCCGTTCGGATCTCCGGGTAGGGGCTGGTTCGGAGGCGTCGACTTGCAGACATCATAATTTTAAGATAGATTTTTGCAACATACGAGGTATAAACTCGAACATAAATTCAGTGCATCAACACCTGCAATCAGATAAACCTCATGTACTCGCTCTATGTGAAACCAAGGTCAGTCCATCGACGGAGTTCGCCAGTCATTCTTGATCTGTTTTTAACCACCAATCCGGAGATTTACACGGTCACCGTAAATCCGCCGTTAGGTTCTTCCGACCATAAACTGCTTTCGACATCGAGTATCCTGCCAATCAGTGATAGAGAGGCGCCTAGGCCGCGCAAGATTTGGCACTACAAATCTGCTAAATGGGAAGATCTCATGGAATACTTTCGAACTTTCCCTTGGTTGGACATTTGTTTTCGATCCGATAACCCATCTGACTGCGCCAGGAAGGTCTCCGATGTTATTTTGGCTGGTATGGAAGCTTACATCCCTTTTTCGAAGAAATGCTCCTCCAACGGCAAGCCTTGGTTCGACCGAAAATGCAAAGAAGCTGTTGCTTCTAAACATATTGCCTACCGACAATGGCGTGAAAATCCTAACACCGTAAATCGAAACATCTTTGTTCATGCCCGGAACAGATGCAAGGGAATTATCGACGAAACCAAGGAGGCACACAATCAACGAATTAGAAACAAACTTCTCGCTTGTCCCAACAATTCCAGGTCCTTTTGGGCAGTCGCTAAGGCAGTTAGTCAAAACTTTACCAAATCCACGATACCACCACTCACACGGCCAGATAATTCCATTGCAACCACACCTGTTGAGAGAGCGAACTTGTTGGCTGAACTCTTTGTTTCACATTCTACTGTCGATTTCCAAGGAAAAACACCACCTACTATTCCCATATTGCAGTCAAGGATGCCCGATGATACCAAGAAGGCTTCTGGCGCTGACGGAATATCTGCCATAGTTCTCAAAAACTGTGCAAGGGAACTAACACCAGTTTTCTGTAGACTTTTTAACCTATCCTACAGAAAGGGAATATTTCCGTCCTGCTGGAAATGTGCCACGGTTCAGCCGATACCTAAAAAAGGTAAGAAGACCTTGCCAAATAACTACCGACCAGTTGCACTGCTTTCAATAATATCGAAAGTCATGGAAAAGGTTATCAATGAGCATCTTCTAAAATATCTTGAACGATTCAATATTATTAGCGATCACCAATATGGTTTTCGTAAACATAGATCAACAGGAGATCTTCTGACTTACGTAACACATGTTTGGAACAACGCAATTGAACACTGTGGAGAATCTCGAGCGGTTGCTCTTGACATATCCAAGGCATTCGACCGTGTTTGGCACGATGGGACTGTTGGCTAAGTTGCGCTCTTATGGTATGTCTGAAAGGTTCTGTTTGTGGCTCTCATGTTTCCTCAGAGAGCGTTCTTTACGAGTGGCGGTCGACGGATTTCTTTCTAACACCCTCACTATCAACGCCGGTGTGCCCCAGGGCTCCATACTGTCTCCTACTCTCTTTCTCATTTACATTAACGATCTGCTGGAAAAACCGGGAATCCAATCTATAGCTTTGCAGATGACAGTACGCTTGTCTCTTCATTCACCTTGAACGCTCGGACATCGGCTGCTCAGGCGAATATCCGCAGACAGCAGGAGGTCGTTCAACTTAACAAAGACCTGGAAGAAATTCTCTCTTGGGGTGACAGTAACCAAGTGGAATTTAACGCTACAAAAACCCAGGCGGCAGTTTTTTCTAAAAAAGTTAACGTTGCTGAACCCGACATAGTTATGTCGGGGCACTCCATTCCCCTAGCATCGTCGCTAAATTTGTTGGGCGTTAGTTTGGGAGCAAATATGTCTTGGCATGAACATGTTGCAGGCATAGCAAGGAGAGCTTCTCAAAAATTGGGAATATTAGTTAGAACCAGAAAGCTTTACACCCCACAGCAACTGTTAATTCTTTACAAAGCCCAAATTCGACCAACTATGGAATACTGCTCCCACGTTTGGGGCTCTGCTCCCAAACATACACTGCATTTGTTGGATTCTGTTCAGAGAAGAGCGGTCCGTCTGATTGGGGGCCCGGAATTGACCGGCGGCCTTGATTCCCTGGAACATCGAAGAACGGTTGGCGACTTGAGTCTGTTCTACAAGTATTTTCATAGAAAGTGTTCGAAGGATGTAGCCCGCTTAATTCCTCCCAAAGCGGTGCATGTTAGAAATACACGTCGCGCTGGTGCTTCGCATCCGTATGAGGTTCAGCTTGTTACTCCGCGTACGACGCTTTTCAAGCAATCTTTTATATGGAGAACGTCATCCCTTTGGAATAATTTGCCCAGCGCTGTGTTTCCCACCGAGTACAATTTACAGCGATTCAAGAACAACGTGAATCGCTTTTTCCGCACTCGTGCCGCTCCTGGAGCGTTTTAGGGACTTCCCTGCAGCACGTGTGCTAGACCAATAAAAAAAAAAAAAAAAAAAAAAAAATATATATATATATATATATATATATATATATATATGTGTATATATACATATATATATACATATATATATATATATATATATATATATATATATATATATATATATATATATATATATATATATATATATATATATATATATATATATATATATATATATATATATATATATATATATATAATATATATATATATATATATATATATATATATATATATATATATATATATATATATATATAAATGTGGTTTCAGGCGTCTGGGATACATCCTTAAGAAGAGAAGAGAAGAGTGTACAATTCGTGTGTTCTGCCGGTATTGACCTACGGCATGGAAACCGCAACATTTACTAGAAAGAGAGCCGAAAAAATTGCGAACATCTCAAAGAGCAATAGAAAGAGAAAATGGTGGGGGTTGCCCTTAGAGATAAGGTAAGAATCACAGATATTAGGAGGAAGAGTAGAGTAGTGGACGTTACAGATCGCATAGCTAGACTCAAAAGGAGGTGGGCGGGACACCAGGGAAGAAAAAATCACGAAGAATGGACAGTACGTTTGGTACAGTGGCGACCAAGAACAAGTAAAAGAAGTGTTGAAAGACCTAAGAAACGATCAGTCGGCGATATAAAAAAGATGGCAGGATGAAACTGGTACCAGCAAACGTGGGATAGAGGATCGTGGCAAGAGTTAGGGGAGGCCTATGTCTAGCAGTGGACAAATGAAGGCTGAAAAAGAAGATATATACGAAGTTTGATAAAAAACTACGAGGAATTTTCGTTTTTCCCAAAAACTTTTTATTTATTCATGTACTTGTATATTAATTTTGTTCTCTTCAAAGCAGGTCCAATCAGATAAAATATACTTGTGCCAGCGCCTTTTTCGATCTCAAGCACTTCTGGAACTTAATTTCTGGTATGGAGCGATTTTGTCTTTATCTCCTCAATGTTGTCAAAACGTTGTCCTTTCTTTCAAGATTTTTTCATCTTCTGGAATAGTAAAAAGTCGCAGGGGGGCATGTCCGGACAATACGGCGGCAGAAGCGAGATGAAAATTTTTTGTGTTTTCTTACTTATGCCGGGTAGTTTGTAACTTGGTCTCAGAAGTACAAACTTTGTAAGTTTATCTTCTTCATTACACTTATTTTTGATTCTTTCTTATTTCTTTTTCTTATTTTCGAAATACAACTTGTTATCTGAAAATTTTACATTTTATTTGTGACCTCCGATTCCGCCTTCGATTTACCTCCAACTCCGCGGAGGTCACTATGAGAACTCCAACTCCTCCTCCACCTCCGAGGAAACTACCTCCGTATTATCTCTACTTAAAAACACTATAGAATATCCAAAGTTCGGCTTTTCGAAAATAGCAAACCTATTTAATTCCAAGGAAATCAGCTTTCCAAATCTAAAAAGTTCATGAAAATTTATCTAGCTCTTTTAAAAATGCAACTATTTAGAGATGGTGCACAATTTTAATAACACACTGCAACACATAAAATGCAAATTAAATTCTGACTTTAGTTTCTGGAAGTGCCCACCCAAACTAGCAAAACCCTATTTGGGTTTTGATAGTTTAGTTCGAATTTTTTTTTTTGCCATCATCAATTTTTTTGCTCGAGCTTTGGTTTTGCGAATTTCTCAATGCAATCTTCAGACGAAATGTTCTTCACACTAAAATACACAATTTTTGTGAATATGTCGAGGCCAGATTTTCACTCTTTCGGGGTGTTTTTAGCCCGAAATAATGCCATTTTTTTCACATTTTCGACCATAACTCACAAACCGTGCATATTTTAACATAACTCTCTTCGACAAAAATGTTCTCTGCATAAACACGAGTAACTTTGCTGAACATTGCAATAACCTACAATCGATCCTTATAGTTCTTTTGGCCGTTGTAAGGAATTTCACACCAAAATTTCAGTTTTTTTTTTAGGTTTTACGTTCAAGAAACTGGTTTTTAGCTCACTTTTGAATGTTTACTGACCATTAGTATCTATTTTTGGAAAAGAAATTGAAAAAAAAAAATTGTTTATAAACTGCTATGGTACACACACACACGCTGGAATAAATACACACACATTTGAACGGGGAATCGCTTGTGTGTAGTATGGAATTGACTAGCACAGTGCGCACCAATTCCATATTAGTGTTTTTTCACATTTTCGACCATAACTTACAAACTGTGCATATTTTAGCATAACTATCATCGATAAAAATGTTCTCTGCATCAACACGAGTAACTTTTTATAACGTTGGTGTTTGTCAGAATTCGAATGTTCTAGAATTGTCGAAAGAAACTGGAAAAACAGATTTTTCTAATATGACAAACAAATAACAGCTTGACAAACAACAAAGATGTTTATGCATATCACGCTATTTTTCTATTTGAGTGTGCGATTCGCCTATTTGGCTGCCCCGTGACGGACTCGTGGTAGTCTCGTGTTGGTAACACGAAAAATTGACAACGTTTAAGTACTAAGTTCCTACTGTGCAACAATCCATACCAACACTAGTATGGAATTAGCGCGCAGTGTGCTAGTGTTGGTACAGTGCCATATACTTAACATGCGCACGTGTTAGATATATGGTACTGTACCAATACTAGCACAGTGCGCGTCAATTC
>JAHKBH010000774.1:0-25000 GCA_019049505.1 Pachyrhynchus sulphureomaculatus
AGTGAACGGCGATTATGTGGAAAAGTGAAGTAGGTTTGTAGGAAACTAAAATCGCCAATAAAAACTTTTTCCAACGAATATATTTTTTTAAAACCAAACTGCCCTTACTTTTTGGATATGACTCGTACTTGGCAGTTTAATTAAGTACACAATTTTCTGTAAGAAATATTTTTATTTAAAATAGAGTAAAATTTAAGGACCTAAAATGGATCAACTGAAGCCAAGAAAAACGCTGTTAAATTTTAAGATGATTCTCATTCGCGTTGAAAAATTTTAAACTTCTTACTGTCGCAACAACATAATAACGGGAACATCTCGTTTTAAAACAGATTTTTTTTTTGTTCTTTTGCTGACCCAAAGTAGCTTAGCAACAACTTGCTGTCATTAAAAATTTTCTTTTCACGCACAAACTTTTAACTAGAGAAACCACCGCGCATAGCCGACCTTTTTGGTGGACAATGAACGAATATTCACTTCCGGATTGGCTTCTCGTGTAGAGTCTCCTCTAAGAAAGCCTCAGCGTTAAAGCATCCTTCAAACTGCAATAAAATCCCTTTCACCGTACGAAAATACTAATTCGGCGAGAAGCCGAGTCGTAAAAAAAACAGTAACCAAAATTTAGTTTAATTGAAATGTAAAATACGTATAAAAACTGGAAAAAAAATATTGCACATTTAAAAATTTCAATTTGTTCCTATTCTAAGTTACAGCTGACGATATAGTTGCGATATACATGAGGGTCGCATGCACTTATGTTATATGTAATACACCAACCTTAAAATTCGAAACGTTTCATTTATAATTTGTGTTTAAAAATACATATTACAAAGCTCAAATTCAGAGTAACCAATCAACTATCATTTTCTTAAAAAAATTTAGGTGGACTGCTTCATCGAATAGCAGCATCACATAAAAATGGCGAAAGATAGTTTAAATTTGAAACTGAAGTTTGTACACCTAATGAATGGTTCTTATTTTTTACTCAACGGCCTTCTTAAGCGCTTCAATATACCTTTAACTATCAAATATAGACTTCAAATCGAAGTATATTACCAAATATGCATACAGACATAAATATAATTGGCTTTTCGTGGAACCACCCTCACTTAACGTGCCTGTACACAAGGGAATGTTTACTTAACGTCAATGCCGCAGAAGTTATTAGACATTATTTCAATGGGCACTCTCCGAAAATAACGTTTCCAATAAACAAATTTGTTAGTCAACTTCCAAACTATTATAAATTGGCAAGAAAAAAAAGTACAACTGCTCAACTAACTGATGTTCGCACGAAGTCCGCAAGAAATTAACGCAAATTCTGCTGTGCAGCTGGTATGCATAAGCCATTTAGCAAACGATGAAAACAGTGTCGTCTCTGCTTCTTCAACCTATATCGATCCATTGCTGGATATAGGCCTCCCTCATATCTTCCCAATTTTGACGGTTTTGTGCCTGTTTCATCTACATAAACCCAGCGGTTCGTTTGATGTCATCAGTCAAACGATTAGGAGGGCATTCTCTCGGTCGCTTACCCATGTGTGGTCTCCATTTCAACATAGATTGGGACCTTCTTTCATCCGTATACCTAGCAACATTGCCAACATAGCTTCAGCATAAGTTCAACCACCGTCTTTGCTACATCTCTAACCTTCAGTGATTCACCTAATATAAGTGTTGCTTTTACGATCTTTTAAAGATATAGCCAATATTTGTCGTTCCCTAGCACCTTGTGTTTTCTTCAATTGATCCATAGTGGTTAGGACTGGTAAGATGCACTGGTCAAAGAGCCGAATCCGCAGGTACATAGGGATACTTTTGTCTGCTAGCGTTTTACTCGTTTTACGAAATGCAACCCAACAATCTTTCCCTTTTTATTCTATTGCCAAAGCATACATATTCGTCAAGTAAGCAGCATTTTCAACCATAATGTTCGGGTCTTCTTTACATATTATCTTGGTTTTTTGCAAATCCATCTTCAATCCAACAGTCGATAATTCTTTCTCAAAGTCCGTCAACATTGCTTGCAATTCAGCGGGATTATCTGCAATAAAACAATATCATCCGCATACCGAAGATGATTCAGCCTTTTCCCATTAATCAATATACCTCGATTGTCCCGTGGAAGTTTTTGAATACGTCTTCTAGAATTAATGAAAACAGCTTTAGAAAAAAAGTATCAGGCCCACCTTAAGCGAGAGTGCACGGCACGCGGGCGGCTCATCCAGGGGGACGGCAAATACACAGTTTTTTGTACACATTACAGTCAGGAAAAATAGGATGAGGGCGGCCAGAGAAAATTTCTGGGGGAGGGGCATAGTAGGTTTTGCACGCGGGCGTTCAGGTGGCTAGCGACGGGCCTGGAGTGTATCACCCTGTCTTATGCCTTCTGTTATGGTTTTGTAGATTTTTCCGCTTGAATAGTGCGAGTTGCATTGTCATATATACTTAAGTATCTCTGTGTACCTATGATCGATTCTAGCAGGACCAAATGAATACCTCAAAGCCCAATATTCCATCGTATCAAATGCTTTGTGAAAATCCACAAAAGTGTAACAGTATAATAACGTTGAAAGAAACTGCAGTCTGATTGGTCCATTTTCATAGCTAGGGTACAATTACCAGTAAAAGCGTTTGATATAGTTAAATTAACGCCTTCGAGACAGGCGGAATTTTGAGTTTAATTGACTAGTTTTGTACTAGAACTCCTCCGAGAGAGACTCTATTGGATATTTTCATATCAACGGGCGGTATATTGAGACCTGGGTCATCTTTGACTCGAGGCAGATTACCATAAAATATTTTGGCTGATTCAAAAATGTAATGATACTTTTTTTATACTTGGTGACATCCTGTGCTATCTGCGGTAATGAAGGCCAGGTGATGTAATAATTCTGATAAGGGTGCAGCTTTATCTATGTTGAGGCAATTTCAATCAGGGCTTTATTTTCTCAAATTTTAAATGCGTGGTTATACTTATTCTAGAGATAAGTTTTTTTTTAAATCTTTTTGTACAGTTATTGTTGCTTTTTAGTTTCGTAAATAGATATTAGCGTTTCAAAATATTCGGATTGTTCTTTAAACTACCATGCGTTTCCTGCTAACAATTAACCTTATTAGCGATCAGTTTTGGTAAGCCAAGATCAACGGGAGATCTTCTAACCTATGTAACGCACGTTTGGAACAACGCAACTAACCATGTTGGAGAATCTCGAGCGGCTACATTTCATATATTGAAGGCATTCGACCGTGTCTGGCATGACGGATTGTTGGCTAAATTACGCTCTTATAGTATATCTGCAAGGTTTTGTTTACGCTTATTTCTTCATTCACTTTGAACACTCGAACATCGGCTACTCAAGCAAATATTCGCAGGCAGTCGTTCAACTTAAAGACCCGGAAGAAATTCTACCTTGGGGTGACAGTAATCAAGCAGAATTTAACGCGACAAAAAGCCAGTAAGCAGTTTTTTCTAAAAAAAAAAAGTTAAAGTTGAGGATCCCGACATAGTTAGGCACTCCATTCCTCTAAAGTAGTCACTCAAGTTGCTGGGCGAGGGATTTCTCTGTAAGAGAAGCTACGGCCATAAAAACGAACAAAGTGTATTGTGTGTCGCTACACAGGGCGATGTTTTGTTGATGGTGCGTCGGGATATCTCGGTGGTTGAGCTTCAGAAAATGGAAGGGAATCCCAGTTTGCCCTCATAACCATGGAGTTAACTTAGCAGCTCTAAAGTTTCCAGTTGTGTCTCAAAATAAACGACAACTAAAGCAATTAATAATTATAGCCTTAATATTTAATGATAGGCCACTAGGCCACCATATAAACTTACAAGGTCGAGCCTAAAAGTATTAATATCACCATTCTATCACAATATAATGAGCTTGCTTTTTAATAAATCACGTGATACAGATCTTTATAATTCCGTACAACAAAAAAAATGATATAAAAATTCTTCCGCAGAGTGCCCGTCCAAAGAATGTCCAACTCTGCAAATGCTGCATGGAAATTGTGTGGATTTCTCGTTCTTGACATTAAGCCGCCATTCCGGTCGCGTGACACTCAAGGGAAGTACCGAGTTAGAGAATTGCTCCCAAAAAGCGGACACCATTATTTTCTATTTTTTTTTTTAATTTATATACCACAGACAACTTGTAATATATTATTTGGATATTCATAGACATTTAATTATATTATTTCAAAAATAAATACCCTGTATTAAAATCTATAAAACCGCCGTATTCTCGCCCAAGCATCCCTTTCTTTCTCTTTTTGCTATTCCCTTCTCTCACGTTGCACCCTCTGCTGTCTCTCTCTGAGCCACTGTTGTATTTCAGCTTTGAGATTTTCATTGGGAGTCACTTGGTCCATAGATAATGGCGATCTGTTGAACGGATCGGTCTGATCACTCAGCAAATGTCTAAGGAAAAACAAAAATAGTAAATTTTTATAATTTGACTCACTGAAATGCTACTACTGAATTTAAATTAAAGTTATTTGAAGTGTTCAGTGCATAAGAACGTCCACTTCTAGTCAAACATATCAATGCAGTGCATTATTGGCACTATTTTTGATTTATTTTTACGGCTTAAGCCGATTTTGTCGATTCCTTTTGAATTTTTAGACCGTGGGTTAAGTAACAACGTGTCACGCATCGTCCATTAAAAAAGGTATTTATTTAAAAGTTTTTTACATCATTCGACAGTAAAAGATTTCCATTAAAATGCTAATGATTCAGTAGTTCGTCCTGTTCACATCATCGTCGATGATCGCCTGGCATTTTCGGGGCATACTTTCGACGAGATTTTGAGCGTATTCTGGGAGCAAAGATTTCCAAATTTCCCGCATTTGCCATGACAGCTGCTTCACTGTATACACCTTTTTACTACGAAGCTTCTGCTTAATGTATGACCACACGTTCTTGATTGGGTTTACATCGGGCGACTAGGATGGCCAATCTAGTGTGACAATACCAGATTAGTGTGAACCATGATTTAAAAATATTTTTGGAGAGGAGTTACAAAAGGTTCATATAATAGAACATTCCCTATATACGGCAGAAGATTCAGATGGCACAAGTTCTTGTAAGAATACTGAGAAAAAGTAGAAGATGAACATCGTGCAGGAAGGCCTTTAACCTCAAACATAGACGACAATGTGAAAAGAGCGATAACACCGTTGAGGACGATCAGTAATCAACTAAATTTGAACCGATGTACCGTCCATCCAATTCTAAAACAGGATTTATACATGACAAAAAAGTGCGGCAAAATGTTCCAAAGAACCTCGTAACTGAGCGGAAGATTAATCGGGTCGATATGTCTTAATCTTCTGCACCATCTTAAGGAGTCAGAATTCTTGAGCTGCGTGATCACAGACAGAGAGTAGATTTTCCAGGATGACCTCTCTTCCCAAGGAAGCAAGATCAAGTTGATGAGTCCGATTTTTTAACAGCCAGGGAATCATCGACAAGGAATTTGCGCTTCCAGAATAAACTGTCAATGACACTTTCTATCAGGAAGTTGATAGCCCTAGGAGGAGAGTGGTACCACGAAAATATCCATGACCCAAGTTATCCATGAATTTTTGACAAAAAAATTCCTGTAACACACCACTCCCCTAATCGCCGGATATCAGCCTTCATTAGTTCTTTTTATTCTCCTAGTTCAAAAAAATTACTTGAAAAGGCGCCGCTTTGGTACGCTCAATAATATTCAAAGGGGCGTAACCGATGAACTGAATCGCATTTCAGCAGAAGTCTTCCAGTATTGCTACAAATAATGGCAGTAACGCCTCCGTTGCTGTGCAGCTGCCCAAGGAGACTTTTTAAAGGAGAGAAACTTGATTTATTAAAAATAAAAAAATTAATCCCACTTATTTTTTTGCAACACCACGTATATTTGAACAAGAAACAAGAAATCTTCACGGCTTTGGTCAATGTCACCTTCTGACACTTAAGAACAACCATAAAATCTATTTTCGTCGAATTTAAATACAAACATCTAAATATTTTGAAAGTATAACTGTTCGCTTACCTAGCAATGGTAGTTCTATCGACAGTCTGCCTTGAACTGGGCAAAATGACAGGATCCGTCATTAACGTGGACATGATAGGGTCTAAGAAATGCTCGGGAGCTTCGGAAATAGCTTCCTCGTTCGTTTTATATTCTTGAGCTTTTTGGGCGACCCTGTCTGCGACTTCTTTTAATTCCGCTAAGATCAGACCTCCACCTAAAACAATCATCATCAAAAACATCGTAACACTGCACATTCATTTATGGTAAATCAAGTTTCATGTATACATAATAATCTTCATATATCTTACCAATTTTGACCAGGACATTCTCTGCTAAGTCAAACAGGTTCGGACTATAGGATCGGCCATCTTGAGAAACAGCCAAGCAAAATGCTTCGCTGTCTTTTAGGTTAACGTAAATTTTGCATATGGATAGTACAGTTGCACCTGGATCGAATCCATATTCTTCTGCGTTTTTGGTCTAAAAAAAATTTTTTTTTGAACCAAAGTATGAGATTTATAGAATCTTTTCCCGCCAAATCGATCATCCATTTAAGATTCCAGTAGGTAAGGATAAGTACGTAAAACGGTAGACTAAACTACAACCCTGTTTGACCTTTAGCACGTCATTATTAAATGAAAAAAAATCTGTTGTTATTGCTTTAAAAATAATTCTACAATAAAGTTAATGATAATAATCAACAATATAAAAATCAAAATCATAAAACACTGAAACGTTATCTCATCCTGGAAAAGTCATCCTAAACTCCTGGATCCTCCTAGAACACTTAAACATATAGGAAAAATACTTTCGATATGGAAACTATTGTATGCACCACTGTCTAACCTTCCAGACAGTACAGGGAATCATCCATGGCAGGAAACGTGGCCGAAACACCAATATGACCCCAGAAAATGCCCATTTTTTAGTTGTTTGAAAATGGTTTTCCAAATTTTTGAGTCTCCACATGTGGGTTTAAACTGCTAGTCAGGCGAACCACTCTGTGGTCAGCAGAATCCGCTGCCTATCAACGACCCCTGGGAATGCACCAAACAGGCACTTAAATAACTTATTCCTTTACAGCAGGTGGAAAATATCCAGGTAAAACGCCTAGTACGTTTACAGCGACGCAAATTTTCTTAAAGATATGTGCTAAAACAACTAGACTAAACCAAATCTAAAAAGGTGTATTTTATAAGGGAAAAGTTTATATTAATCAGCAGCGGCGAAATCTTCACCTAACACTGTTTTCACAAACCGCTTTGGATACCGTAGCGGTGTTGCAACTTATACTTATTAATTTTAATAGCTGGTTAAAGTACGTACAAATTTAGAAAATAACGCGTAGGCTGAAAAGGTTTGGTCTAGCTACTTAAAACGAATTTTTTTGCAAAATTCGACTTTATTTGTCAACATTTAAGAGCAATACAATCAGTTCAACGGTTTTGTAACATTTCTATACCCTTCTTGTAGAAGGATTTGTCTCTGCCTTTAAAATAGGCCTCAATTCGGCACACAAATCTCTTTCCCGCGAGCATTTTTTGAGGTCTGCAAATAGATGATAGTCGTTGGGGGCTAAATCTGGAGAATACGGTGGGTGAGGAAACAATTCGAACTTCAATTCCTGCAATTTTGCCATCGTAACCATTGACTTGTGACACGGTGCATTGTCTTGATGAAAGGGCACATTTTCGTTGTTCATTTGGGGACGTTTCTTTGCGATTTCTGCCTTTAAATGCACCAGTAACTTTATATATTTCACTATTGATGGTTTTTTCCCTTCTCAGCATAGTCGATGAAAATTATTCCATGCGCATCCCAAAATACAGAGGCCAAAATCTTCCCAGCTGACTGTTGTGTCTTTGGTCGCTTCGGGTGGCTTTCTCCGGCTGCTGTCCACTCAGCTGACTGCCGATTTGATTCCGGTGTGTAGTGGTGGATCCATGTTTCATCCATTGTCTAATATCGCATAAAAAAAATCGTTTTTATTGCGCTTAAACAGGTCCAAACGGCGCTCGGAATCATCAACACCTTGTTGTTTTTGGTCCACTGTGAGCAAACGCGGTACCCATTTCGAAGAGAGCTTTCTCATGCCCAAATGTTCATGCAAAATGTTACGTTCTTTTGATATCTTTAAGGTGTCAGCTATCTCACGCAATTTCACTTTATGGTCATACAAAACAATTTTATGGATTTTTTTGATATTTTCCGGTGTAACCACCACATTTGGGCGTCCAGAGCGTTCAGCATTAGTTGTGTCTGTACGACCGCGTTTAAATTTAGCATATCAGTAAATGATGAGTGATTTTCCAGGGGCAGAATCCCTGTAACACTTATCAAGCCATTACTTTGCTTGAACGGTGTTTTTTTCAGTCAAAAAACAGTGTTTAATCAACGCACGAAATTCGATTTTTTCCATTGTTTTAAAAAATCAAAAGTGGCGTCACTAAAACCACTGTAACTGTAAACTAATCGCCCAAATGTCATAAAATTTTGACACGTATCGTTTGAAGGTTGGTAGTTCCTAAGGATCATATGGATTTTTTGAAAAGGGCGACGTCTATGTGTCAGATCAAAAACTTTTCAGCCTACATGTTATGCAATACTTTCTTCTCTACTAGTTAAAACTATACACTTCAATAGGTTAAACATTTAATGATCTTGTGAAAACCGCTCAAGTAAGGAATCCTTTAAATTTTGCAAGCATGACAACATTGTAAATTTGATCAATTGCACGTTAAATGATGGATCATGTTTTAATATAAATATGCTAAGGTTTGAGAATAATTAATTTAAAAACTATAATCAATACACAAAGCGTAAGAAACAAGGTAAACAACATTTTTTTTTGCAAAAATAAAAATGTATTCCTCAACATAATCTCGATTTAGCTCAATACATTTGATCCGGCGATATTCCAATTTTTTTATTCCTTCAGAAAAAAATTGTTTCCAACTCTGTATAATACTTGTTTAAAGCAAAGATAACCTCTTCATTCGACAAAAATTTCTTCCCCAAACCAATTTTTGAGGTTGGAAAACCAAAAAAGTCACTTCGGGCCCTATCAGGGGGACTATTTCGAGGCCCGGCTCGTGCACTTTTGCCACTGCAACGGCCGATGTTTGAGCAGGCGCACTGTCCTGGTTAAGGAGCACTTTCTTACGCACTAGTCTTGGTCGCTTCTGCTTCAACTCACTATACAAAAAGTTGTGTAATTAGAGCTAGTCACTGGTTGGCTCCTTTCTAAATAGATAATCATGATGACACCCTGCGAATCTCAAAAACTGTTACCGTCACTTTTCCTGCCGATAGTTTTCGCTTTTTTTAGTGCACTTTCGCCTACATCAACCAACGAGAAGCCCTCGATATGTCCATCCTCCTGCGTTTTTAGTCTGGAGTCAACAACAACGGCACCCATCGCGCACTCAGCTTGTATGAGACTATCTGCTCATTCATGTGAAAGCCTACCATCTCAGCAATCTCAAGAAGCTTAATACCAAGATCTTCCGTCACGATACCATGAATTATATTGATCATTTCTTCAGGAGAAAACCTAAATCGGGCGTCTTGAACGTGCAGAATCTCCAGTGCTCGTAAAAGAACGTTTAAATTCATTTATCCAATAATAAATGGTGTAGAGTGATAGCGTAGAGTCTCCTCCTTTAGTTCAATTTCTATGGGGTCCACTTTTTTAAATGTTTTATCACTCTACGATATTCGGCTTTATCCATTTCTACGAAACTTACGATGCCTGCCAACAAACAACTACGCGTTGCATCTCTTTGAAGCTCTGAACACAACCGTTACAAGAATCTTGCTTATCAACGGTCATGCCGCTTAACCAAAATTATCCTACCATTTCGTAGGCCCCGGTACCAGACTGATCAATCCACCCTCATATACTTGCAAATAAACTACTGAAAAACTAAAGTAAATTTGTTATATTAGCATACTTTACCTTAAAATTGGTCCTATTAGGACCGACCAAACACAGCAGGAAGTAATTCAACATGGAGGCCATTCTATCAACCATAGTGGGGTGTGTGAAAATAATAGTGATTTTAGACGTCAGTTTCTCCAAAGTAGTGGTCGTTTCTTTACCCAAAATATTGTCGAAACGAGCGATACCGCCGAGATGATGCATGTATCCCATGTTTTGGGCTCTTTCCTGAGGACTTAACGTATCCCAATCGCCGTTATTACTACAATAAGTGTAACTATATTAAAAGATAGAAATAAACAAACTAATTATTCTATAAAAATGTGGTTTTCCACGTTATTAGTAAAAAAACACGTTCTCCCTTCGGTGTGGAAGCCTTTTAGCTTTTAAACACGTACTTTTTGGACTTATTATTTATATTTTTTTCGGTGAACATAAGGTCTGTACTTACTAAGCGGTCTGCATCTCTTTCAATTTAGACATATTGGCAAGCGCCTCATCAAGTAGAAAGATGGCATCGTTAATAAGCAAATTCGCAAAACGCAAAAATAATGGAGGATGTACAGCCTCCATATTGGCTTCAGCTTCTTCTGCCAATTTCCTAAAACGATTTAAAAATACTTATTTCATAATATGGGCGACCCCGGGGATAATGTTTATAGCAACCAGAATTTGGCGGGATCAAGAATACCAATCAAAACAATCAATAGAATTTGACAGAATTAATTTTCTGTTGTGATTGGTATTGTTAATCCCGCTAAATTGTGGTAACGATAAACACCTGCTCGCATTTGTTTGCACTATTGCAACATAAAGTATTACAAACGCCCATACTCAGTGTTACAAAATCGTTTAATATATTAAAATATTTGACCTCTCGAGCCTATCGGAGACACACTTAATATTAATTTTTAATAAATTAGAACATATGAATTTATAAGATCACTGGGCTGCGTAATTTAAAAAAAAGTATTGCGCCGCCTTGGCATCAACTAGAACAACACTGAATAAGCTTAAATGAGAGAGAGGCAGAGGTTATTTTTAAGGCGAATTGGAGAGATGAAAAACCTCACCTCTCACAGACGACAAGTTTTATTTACGTCGTGAGCGACCATTAATGCTGCTACTGCCAATTCCTCGATCAAGTTAGACTCAACAGAGTGTGGAACTGCTTCACGACAACGATCGACCCCACACAGCTGCGTTACTCGACAAAAATTGGAGCAAATGCACTGGGAACTCTCCGGACACCCGTCCTACAGCCCGGATTTGTCGTCTCGCGACTTATTTGTTTAGCCCTTTGAAAGAATTCAAGCAGCTCGAAAATGACGAAAGCGTAGAATCGTTCGTGCGCAATTGACTCCTGATGCGACCTGCTTCGTGTTACACTGGCGGTATGAAAAAACTTCCTTTTCGGTGGGAAAAATGTTTTTTGAACAGAGGAGACTATCTAGAAAAATATTTTTTTTTTGATTTTTTCATTATTGTAAAAATAATTTTTTTAAAAAAAGAATTCCGGTTTATATTTATTTAATTTACCCTCATACATGAAAGTAAAATTTATAAGACCATAACTTACTTAAAACACTCGGTATGCTCGGGAATTTCCCACAAATAGTCGAAAACGTTATGCATCGGTCTTCTATAATTGAACTTTTGCTCAAATTCCACGTTCTGTCCTGTCATTTCTATTTCGACAAAGACGCTCATCAACATTTTTATAATCTACAAGGAAAGTACAAAAAATTTTAGCGCAGCACACTGAGAACTGTTTATAAACCCATTAATTTAAAATTAATGTTAATTAATTATTAAAACAATTACTGTATTATTATTAAAATTATATAAAAACAACACTATGTTTTAATTTCGAATATATGTACTTAAAATGACTGGACAATTGTTTCACCATACAATCGCTTCTTCAGAAGTAAATTAGAAAGAAAAATGTTTGGTAACAATACTGGTTATATAGTGCTTAAAACTATCCTTAATTACATAAGATTATGTTAATCATCTTATTATATTATTTACTGACAAAGTTATTTTAAAGGAAATCTGTGGTACTATTTCAGAGAACTAATAAAGATTAAGTAAGGGTGCATGGTTTAAGTCTATCTGTTCGTTTAATAATAGACTAGTTTGTTAATTTCAAGACATTCAAGCATATTTAATTTTTTAGATTTATTTTCCACATGCAGGATTTTGAATGTATCATCAAAATTATGGGATTCGTTTATTATATGGGTTGTGTAATATAAATTGTTCTTGTTTTTTTAAATAACTATGTTTATGTTCTTTAATGCGAGTTTAAAAGATCTATCAGTTTGTCCTATGTAGGTTTTCGTACAAGATCCACAATTTAATAAACTCCTGATTTTTTGGATTTATTAGATTTGGTTTTGTTATTCAAAATATATTCCTTAAGGTATCACTTGTTTTAAATGCTATTTTATTGTTCTTTTTTGTTAAATGTTTCGAAATTGTTCTAGTTATTTTCCTTATGTACCTGAGTGTGCTAAATTTTCCGTTTTTGTCATTAATGGTGGGATAAATTAGAGAGATTGCTTGTTTTTAAACGATTTTTTATTCAAGATATTATCTATAATGCTAGGATCATAACCATTATTAATTGCATTTGTTTGATTATATTGAATTCTTTGTTAAAATTAGTTTTAGTCATAGGAATATGTAACAGTCTATGTATGAAAGAGTTAGAAGCTGCCATTTTGTGAGTATAAGGGTGGGATGAACTATTGTGTAACTGTGTCAGTATGTGAAGGCTTGTGAAAAATGGAGAAATCGTGTTTATTGTTCACTTTTGATATAGATATGTCTAAGAAATTTATAGAGTTATTGGTTTCTAATTCTAAGGTGAATTTGATGTTAGGATGCAAATTATTTAGGAAGTTAAGGAAGACTGTTAGTTGTCTATATGTTCCCGTGAAATAGGAAATGATATCATCCACATATCTATGCCAGTAAGCAATATTTTTGCTTATCGCGTTTTGATCGATTTTTAGTTCTAAATGATCCATGAAAATTTCCGCTAGTAAAGAGCTTAAAGGATTACTCATTATTAGACCTTCTTTACATGTATAGAAGTTATCGTTGAATTCAAAATAGTTTTGATCCAAGCACATCGTAAGTAAATCTAAAATATCCCGTTTACTTTATTCTTGATTAAGGGACTATCTACTAATTCTATGACTTCACATGGTAGGCTACTAGGAAATAAGTTTTGTCATCAAATGAGATAATTCTAGAATTTTCTGGTAAGTTAATGTTTTTAATTTTGTCTATTAGTTCATAAGTGTTGAATATACTATATTTCGGTTTAAATTTGCAATGTTGCCGTAGTAAAGGGATGAGTTTTTGGTGATACTTTGATTGATGGTGCCGTAACAACAGCTACAACTGGTCTAATAAGAAAATTCTTTTTATGTAATTTAATTAGGGAATATAATTTTGGAGCTTGTGGGTTCATTATTGTTAAAGTACTTTTTTCAAAATCATTGAAAATTGTGAGATCTTTCAAAGTACATTTTATTAGTTTTCGGTAGACTTTTGTTGGATCATTATTTAATACTTAAAATTTGTCTGTATTATTATTTTTCGCATACCTGCAATCTATGTGGATGCTGTGTAAAAATCATCTCCCTTTGGTAGCTTCCCCATTCCGAACGAGGTTCGTCCTTATGATACGGTAATAGTGACTCCAACCCTTCCGCCAATCTAGCTCTTACATGCGGGTTCTTCATGTAATATTGGGAACCCATGAATATCAAGATAAAGGTTAAAATGGGTTCCATTTTCTCATATCCTACTTCTTCAAAAATTCTATTGTTGAAACGTTTTAAGGAGACAAGGTAAGTTACGATGTTTTCTACTAGGAATTCTGGAATGCATCTGAAGAAGAATACGCAGAATTAACGCAAGACAGAAATATTATTTCCGAAAATAAAACATCGCTAAAGAAACAAGAAAAACTTACTTAAGAGTATTTGGAACTTTTCTTGGCATTGGAAATGTTATCTCCCTCTCTTCCAAGGGAGCGAAATTTGTACTATCCATTTCGGTAAAATCTATTTTAACTGCGACCTGCGTCAACCAATAAGCCGAAGCCGCTATAAAATCGAACAGGTCCCTAACGAATTTGGGTTCGGTCATTACGCATCTGAGTGAGAAAAACCTAAAAATAGTTTATAAAAGGAGTAAAAAAACTGATCATGAAATTTTAATTTCAACAACAAATAAAATCTTAAAAACTTACTTAGTTAATTCTGACATTAATCTATCATTAAGAGACCTTGCTACATCTGAATTGTGCCCGGACTGTTCTATGGCATCTCTATAAGCTTTTTCAATCCTAGATATTTCCTAAAAAAACAGCGCCTTCAATCTTAAAATAAAACCAGTCAAGTGCAAGTTGGACTTGCGAAATGAGTGTTCCGTACCGTTATGGCCTTTAAAATAAAACAAAATCTTTACTAAGGCTAGTTAATTAGGTTCCTGAGATGTATATATCTTAAGATCCAACATGTATTTTCACATATTTTTCTTAGTCAATAATATATAATAACTCGTAGGCTGAACAGTTTTTGGTCTGACACATAGATGTCACCCTTTTCAAAAAAATCCACATTATTTTTAGGAAGTACCAACCGTCAAACGATACGTGTCAAAATTTCAAGACATTTCGACGATTAGTTTAAAAGTTATCGTGGTTTTAGTGACGCTACTTTTAATATTTTCAAAACAATGAAAAAAATCAAATTTCATCATCACTTACTGGCATGCTGAATTTAAACACGGTCGTACAGACACAAATGATGCTGAAAGCTCTAAACGCCCAAATGTGGGTGGAAAACATCAAAAAAATCCACAAAATTGTTTTGGATGACCGTAAAGTATAATTGCGTGAGACAGTTGACACCCTAAAGATATCAAAAGAACCTATTGGTCATATTTTGCATTTGGGCAGCAGTCTTTTATATGGAGAACATCATCCCTTTGGAAGAATTTGCCCAGAACTGTGTTTCCCACCGAGTATAATTTACAGCGATTTAAGAACAACGTGAATCGCTTTTTCCGCAAATATGTCGCTCCTGTAGCGCTTTAGGGACTTCCCTGTAGCACGTGTGCTAGACCCATAAAAAAAAATGAGAAAGCTCTGTTCGAATTGGGTACCGCGTTTGCTCAGAGTGGACCAAAAACAACAACATGTTAATGATTCTGAACGCTGTTTCGACCTGTCTAAGCGCAATAAAAAGGATTTTTTCATGCGATACGTGACACGGATGAAACACGCATCCACCACTACACATCGGAATCAAATCGGCAGTCAGCTGAGTAGACCGCAACCGGTGAAAGCCTCTCGAAGCAACCAACGACACAACAGTCGGCTGGGAAGGTTTTGGCCTCTGTATTTTGGGATGCGCATGAAATAATCTCCATCGACTATTCTGAGAAGGGAAAAACCAACAATAGCGAATATTATATAAAGTTATTGGTGCGTTTGAAAGCAGAAATCGCAAAGAAACGGCCCCAAATGAACAAGAAAAAAGTGCTCTTTCATCAAGACACCGTGTCACTAGTCAATGGTTACGATGGCAAAATTGCATGAATTGAAGTTCGAATTGCTTCGTCATCCACCCAGATTTGGCCTCCAGCGACTATTATCTATTCGTAGACCTCAAAAAAATGCTCGCAGGAAAGAGATTTGGCTCCAATGAAGAAGTTATCGCCGAAACTGAGGCTATTTTGAAGGCAAAGACAAATCCTTCTACAAGAAAGGCATAGAAGCATTAGACAAGCATTGGACTGATTGTATCGCTCTCGAATGAGACTCTGTTGATGAATAAAGTCGAATTTTGCAAAAAAAATGTGTTTTAAGCAGCTAGACCAAAAACTTTTCAGCCTATGTGTTAGTTATAGCATCTTAGCTACCTAATAGCCAATAAATCAATCTAGCTCAATCTAGAACCTAGTAATAAAAGTGTAAAACAAATATTTACCACCTAAATATTTGTTTAATTATAAACAAATAAAATTAACACAGTAACAGTAATGTTATGTAATATATTTTTGAACTTGTGTTTTCACAAGCTCTCATTTCACACCACACTCGATGACTTGGTAAAAAAAATTTTTTCTCTTATGATTTCACCCCCCAAAACTAACCCCTTAAGGCAAAATTTAACTTTCAAAATACATGGCTCTGATTGGATCATCAATTCCTATATTTGTCTCAAATTTCAACTTTCTAAGTCAAACAGTTTTGAAGAAAATCAGTTGTGACAGACAGACGAACACCGAAGTGATGCCATAAGCGTTTCGTACGGAACACTAAAAATAGTTCCTAAAAGACTAGTTGAAAATAAATAGAGCAAATCATAAATTTTCGTTTTTATAAGTAATGATTAAAGATTACATCAGTAGTTCACAAAATCTGCGCCGCACCACCCTGGGGAGCCGCGACCTCGTCACAGGAGAGCCGCGAAATATTTTGAAAATTTTCATAATTTTATTGTCACGTTGAGTCTCTACAAACGATTACCAGATGGTGCTCTACAATTATTAGGTTTCTCGACTGTTTTAGTAGTGTCTGGGTGTTGCAAACTTTATCAGAACTTTGTGTTCGTGTATAAACAGCTGTCGGTTTCGCTCGGTCTTAGTGTTGAATTAGTTTTCGGCGCTGGTATAAACTGACTATTGTTGTAATTATGTTAAGTCAACCGAGGTTTCTGAAGTATTTCTTCTGGTATACCTAAACAGTAATAAGCCTTGTGAGAATGAAAATAAAGAGAGAATACCGTTAAGTAGTGTCAAGTGTGTAAAAAAAAAAACGTAAATATCGAAAGTATGACAGTTATTTGGACTTTGGTGTTGCGAGAGAGACCGCAGGATGTATTGTCTATGAAAGTTTTGGCATCAGAGTGCATACTACCCGTAAACTAAAGCGCCATTTAGAAATCAATCATCCGAGCATAGTTAGTAAATAACTTAACATAAAGTTAAGAGTTAAATCAACCAAAAAGGTAGTTTCTATAGGTAGACATCAATACCAAGTAATGCTTTGCTACCATCAAATAAGTTTGAAAATAACTGAATTACACAATAAACCAATAAAAAAAGTCTTACATTATTTAATCTTAACAACCGATCAGCTGCCACCCTGTAACCTATATCGATTGACTTGTGCGCCATGAAGAAACTCTCTGTTATAAAGTTATACTTATCAGCTGACTCCCTTGTTTCTTCCAACCCATCGTTGCTTTCCACAGGAATAAAACATGTTTCCGAGGATAACTCATACATGTGGACGCCTTTTGAATCGGCTTTGTTGTTCTAAAAAAATAGTTATAGTCAATAGCACAACTGACAATTAATAAATTAAAAGTATTGACATTTGGTGTACTCATACACCGATCACTTTGTCGCGCCACTAAATGCCGAAGCAGCGTCGCTGGAAATCGTCGTACCGTTTAAAACCGTTGCTTCTGTCTGAATGGAATTGTCCTGAAAAAATTAACTTTTGGTTCTCCATAAATTCGATCATTCATCGTTGAAAAGATGACTAAGTTTTCGCCTTTTCTGAAGGTGGAGAACTCTTTTAAACCGTTCCTGATTTGTTGGGGGGATCAAAATAGGGCACCAAAGTCTCGTCGCCTGTAATTATTCGCCAAAAATAACACTCATTCATCTCCTCGGCAGCTTCTACTCTGGTGTAAGGAATTTGAGGATCCGAAACTTTTTTCATACTTAAGTCTTCATGCAAAATCTTGAAAACTGTAGTTTCGGGTACCCCAGCGTCACTAGTTCGTCTTCATTCGTGGATCTGAGAGCAGTAAATCCTCAACTAGTCTTATGGTTTTCTCAGTCTTGTCTCAACCGGTCTTCCGCATCAGGGACGATCCTGTTCTTGAAAATAAGATGGACCGTCATTGCGGTATACTTAGGATATTCTTGAATAATTTCTAGTCCATTTCCTACTTTAGTCCGAAACTTTATTATTGCATTGCATTCCAAAGTACTGTCACTTATTTTTTTTGGAAAAAAAATGTAAGAACTGTGAACACGACGAACTAGTACAAAAATTCGGCAAAGCAATAAGAGGCAGTAATTTAGTAACAAAACAATTTTTGTGAACGACGCCATTTTCATGACTAGCTAGATAACTTAAAAAATACCTTCATATATATGAGGTTCGTTTTTAAAGTAAGTACCGTTTTAATATTAAAAAAAACACAAGGCCTTTATCGTGCATGTTTGTACGGCCATCTTTAAATGTTCTAACTTATTTTCTTACCATTCCATCGCCCCTAGCGTTTTCGCCGTACACTTCACTAATCTTAAGAAACGAATTACAGCGCATATTTCATAATCCGCGGGATTTTCAATGGCCTGAGCCATTTTAAACGCGCACAAATAAACGTAAACAAACAGCCATATTTTACTTACTAAAAAACAGGCCTCGCGTATGCCACATTTTCCACTATATTCTCTCTAGAATACTTACAGGTACAGCTGGATAAGTAGGATCCACTTTTAAAATTTTCTTGTCTTTAAAATTAGCAGAAAATGGTTTACAAAGTCTTAACAAAATATTGCAAAAATTTAGCATATATCCATCTCCAACAGTGGTGTAGTTTGCTGGATTCAACTCAGGAGGTGCCTGTAATAAATTAGTTTTGTAGGTTCATAGTGTATCCTCTCTATACTAATTTTTTTTTTTTACTAAACACTGTCAACGTCATTCTTGATTTAACCAAATAGATTAGATCGTCAACGACTCCTGACTTTTTTTTATGGGTAGGGAAATCCCTAAAGCGCTACAGGAACGACGCGTGTACGAAAAAAACAATTCACGTTGGTCTTGAATCGCTGTAAATTGTACTCGGTGGGAAACACAGTCCCGGGCAAATCATTCCAAAGGGATGATGTTCTCCACATAAAAAGCTGCTTGAAACAGTTTATATGAGGAGTGACAAGCTGCATTTCACACAGATGTGATGTAGATGTGTGTATTATATTCTACTAGGTTACTGTCACCCCAAGATAGGCTTTCTTCCAGGTCTTTATTAAGTTGAACCACTTCCTGCCATCTGTGGATACTTACATGGGTAGCCGATGTTCAAGCATTCAAAGTAAATAAAGTAATAAGAATACTGTCATGTACAAAGCAAAGTATTCCTGGTCATTTCTAGCAGATTGTTAATGCAAATGAGAAAGAAAGTGGGAGACAGTATGAAGCCTTGGGGCACGCCGGCGTTGATAGTGAACGAATTAGAAAGAAATTCGACTGACACTCGTAAAGAACTCTCTCTGAGGAATGACGACAGCCATAAACAAAACTTTTCAGACATACCATAAGAGTATAGTTTAGTCAACAATCCATCATGCCAACATGATTGAATGCCTCGGATATATCAAGTGAAACAACTCGAGATTCTCCAAAATGTTCAAGAAGACTATCATACAAATGTGGCAAAAATAACACTTGGAAAATAAATTCCTCAAGCCACAAGCAGAAGTTTCACTACAAAATTTTTGATTTTGTAATAATTACAGAGAGACACAACCGGTTTTAAGAATCGGATTTTAAAATCGCAAGACTGCGCGATATGATTTGGTTTCATTTGTAATTCTTTACATACCTATTAATAATAAGGCAAATTTACCTGTGAATTCCATAGTTTGCCTCTATCCACATTATATTTCAAACATCCTCCCAACCAAGTTAGAACTTTATTTCTGACAGCGTTGTTACATTTTAATAAAACAAGTAGAAAGTGATGTATGTTGTCATTAAGTTTGTCCAGGCTGGACCACAGAAGACCTTCCATCCTCGAGTTTCCTGTCTAAACAACAAATAAAAAAACTTTTTTATTTGTGTAATAATTGGGTGAATATGACGTAAATATGACGTATTTTAAATAAAATATCATTCCATTTTATAACAGAAGGTTACAATTGTTTGGGGTCAAATAAATTAAAAATATTCTTCATATGTTTTTCTTGTTGCGACATCATATAGGTTTCTATCCCAGACTCAAAAAACTATGGGCAGAGTATCATTTATTACATCATATCACGTCAAATCAACGATCCATTAGAAACTGCAATAAGTGAGGTAAGGACAAGTAGAATTCACCAGACAAAATTTTAACGTTGTCTTATGCAAAAAAATTGCCTTAACGCCTAAAATATGGTAGTGCAGTATGCTTACTGGCCCTGTTACTTATATTTGTTAATTTGTTATATATATATATATATATATATATATATATATATATATATATATATATATATATATATATATATATATATGTATGTATGTATGTATGTATATATATATATATATATATATATATATATATATATATATATATATATATATATATATATATATATATATATATATATATATATATATATATATATATATGTATGTATGTATGTATGTATATATATATATATATATATATATATATATATAATATATATAGCGAAAGCCAGTGGATATTTTAAATTTTAGAAATTTGACAACACTTACATTCAAATAAATCGTAACTCATTTCCATTCACGCTTCCTCGAGTCCACCGCTAATCTTGGATCGCGTTTTTGTGTAAACAATGATACACCATTGTATTTAGGATTTAGTGATAAAAGGGTCTTATAAAGCACCAATTTTTAAAATTTGACTAGTTAGGCCAGACATACAGACACACAAACATATATATATATATAGTATATACCCCGCTTAGCGCGACCCCGTTACGCGCGGTTTCACTATAACGCGAATTTCAAATTTCGCGCTCATGTAGTCATTAAATATGCACAAAAGCAAAATCTTTGTATGAGATGCTGAAAACAAAAGAAGGAGAAGGGAGTGCCACTCCGACTTTTGCTGCCAGCAGAGGCTGGTTCCATCGGTTCAAGCAGCGTTCTAATCTTCACAATATCCACATAACAGGCGAGGCGGCCAGCGCGGACATTCAAGCTGCAGCTGAGTTTCCAGACAAGTTTCAAGACTTCGTTAGAAGAGAGAAAATTCCTGCTTGTCTCATCTTCAATGTTGATGAGACCGCACTTTACTGGAAAAAAATGCCATCTCGAACATTCATTTCTAAGGAAGAACGTCAAGCCAGTGGTTTCAAAGCTGCGAAAGATCGACTAACACTTCTGCTGGGTGGTAATGCCACTGGTGATTTCAAACTGAAACCTTTACTAGTGTACCATTCAGAAACACCCCGTGCAATGCGAGGCACAGACAAGACAAGTCTACCAGTTGTGTGGCGATCAAACAGAAAGGCGTGGGTTACACGGGAAATATGATGACCGTGTTGTCTTGACCGTGTGTCAAACAATTAAAAACAGTGTTGGGTGTTATATATATATATGTATATTGCATAAAGTGTTCTTAGAATTAAAGTGATTGATTATATATAAATATATATTATATATATATATACTAGTGTTTAATATTTCAGTTAACGCGATTTTTTTCGGAACGTATCCCTCGCGTAAAGCGGGGTATTACTGGGAATTATGATATTTACTGCAAATATTGAAACAGGTGGCTCATATTCAAAAAATTGAAGGACACAACTGGATCTAATCAGCCCAACCTACTTGCTCCTGAAAGGCCGTCAGCTCAAACGCAGGCCTGTATTGCCAAACATATGATTTTCTTCAACAATTATAGATTTTCAAGTTTCAAGTAAAAAATCTAATAACATATGAAAATAATAATAGAAAACGCCCAGTAAAAATAATATTTAACCACAATTAAGAAAATTTTTATCTATTATTTGAAAAAAAAATAATTCATTGGTAACGCGCGAGAACAACTGAATCATTGCCCTTTAATAGCTGACTTTGACTTTTATTTTAACAGCTGTTTGAGTTTGGGCAAAATAAAAACATAATTTCAAATAGGTTTTCTCTTAACTTTTCCAAGATTAATACCGAAATGGTAAAAGATTTTCAGTCGATCACAATATAAAATATTCTAGGTTGTGCGCGACATATTTATAACTAAACCAACTGTACAGAACAACACGAACTATCACACTTGCTGTTATATTCTATACTTTCTACAAATTTCTGATTTAACACCACGATTATTAGTCTATGGATATCTTTTAAAAAAACCTGCAATAACATTGATCTTTATCTCACTTTACCCACGACATATTGCAAAATTTATAAACCTTAGCTGTAAATAAACAAACCACCGCCCAGCATTAAGAGCCTCTAAAAAGCTACCGACAAAGGCAGCCGAGGCCGACAACAAATCCTTTGTTTTAGAATAAAGTAAACTTTGTACTGTTGTTTTTACAATTAAGCAAATAAAATTTAAGTGTGTTAAAATTTTTACTAATTATAAAAAAATATTGAAATATAAAACTTGTGTAATTAATTTGTTGGTATCACGAAGTAATTGTTTTAAAAGGTAACAATTTTTATAATAGCCTAGTCAAATCTGAGCAACACTGCACAATGATCGACAATATTGTGGAGTTGTATGGTTCACCAGGGGCGGCGTGAAAAAAATATTTGTGTCATCATTTCTTTGGGGTTGATTTTTTTGCTTCGTTATAGATATACATACATATATACATATATAATATATACAAACATATATTGCTATTGCTAGATTAGTATTACACTTGCAGACAAATAAGATTACTATTAGATGAAAATAAATAAGTAAGACTTGCACCGACTTTAAAATTTTGCTTTATTTTGCATTATATTTTATGTATAAAGTTTTTATTATTTATTATTTAACATTTCTTGCATTTTTGCAAAATATATTTTATTTTATATGCAGCTAGGTACTAATACTTTAAAATTAGGTTAGGGTATTATCTTGTTAATATGTTATAATAAAACTGCATAAAAAAAAAAAAAACACAATTTAAAAAAATGTCCACTTAAGTAAATCAAACACACAACTATACAAAAAGGTTAGTAAAAAAAAATGCTTACATAACTGACCTGATCCATGGGGCTAGTAAAATGTTCATAAGCCCCACTGGGTGTCTTTGGAAGTACAGACAAGTTAAACAAAGCCCCAATGGCAGTGTTAGCATACTCTGAACCTATGTGAAGTTTATTTGGTACACAACAATCCATAAATATTTCTGCAAGGTAGTCATTTGCAGTGAAGACATTGAAGTAGTTGAAGTCATTGTAATCCAAGTTGACCAAGGAAGTTTTGTGAAGTTCAGCCGTTATTTTTCGGTTCATTTGGTCAATGAATGATGTCAAAATTATGTCATCTAGGAAGATCAAGAGAAATATTAGAAATTAGTGCCTAGTTTAATCTAAACCCAACATAATGATAGTCAAAACATAGCTTTTCCAAGGAAGTAAATAAATATATACTTTTACTAAAATTTGAACTTTTAATATCATTAGCAGGATAATATTTTTTTTCTCCTTTTGTAATAAAACTTGTCTCCAATTTTTCTTTCTCCCAACACTTAAATTTTTTTAAAATTCATTTTACTCTTTCTCATCCTCCCCTGTTAATTATTTTTAGTACCTACCATTATTTTCTTCATCCAAAGTCCTTCTAGCAGCTTCAACGAGAAAAGTATCATAATGAGCACCACCCTCTTTGAGTAACTGCATCATCTGTTGCTCCAAATCTTGATCCATATAGATATCTGGCTGTAAGATAGATGTTGCCACATTCTGTATTATTTTATCTTTGAGAGACAAGCTATACTCTGCTTTTAAATACTGATTCGCATGTAATTTTACATATGCCTTGTATAAGTAATGAATTGGTTGTATTTCTATGGCATGCTGGTTACGGAATCCCAATCTTCGATTCTGTATGATAGTCAGATTGTCTTTTTGACACATAAAGAGACGTTCAAAGATTGCTTGATCTATGTTGTCCATATTCAATGTTGTTGTATTTAGATCTTTATACACTTCTTCTAGAAATAACACCTAAAAATGGTACAATGCTTGGGAAATGATTTCTAATGGTCTATTAAGATGTAAAATATAAAATAGGGTACAAATAAGTCAAACTGGTTAAAAAATAGATATAAAAAATCAATTTCTTTTATTACAGGTCTGAAGGATGCAGCTGCAAATTTAGATTTTCACCAGGTCCCATTCCTTGGATTTTGCACAATGTAACTTAGCTCAATTTGATCGGAGAGGCAGAATATATAAGTACTGGTAATTATAAAGTTAAGTTGGGAATGTGGAATCTTTGGCACAATGATACTACTCAGTATATATCACCACTACACCAAACACTTTATTTTTGCACTCGACGCGCGTTTCGCTAACCATGTTAGTCAATCATCGCTCCTGATGAAGCTAACATGGTTAGCGAAACGCGCGTCGAGTGCAAAAATAAAGTGTTTGGTGTAGTGATGATATATACTGAGTAGAATTATAAAGTTCTTTTATATAAAACAAGCTTTACCGGAGTATCTTGCTCAGCTTCATGTAGAAGTTGTAAGTATTACTAAAACAACTTAAGAATTACACTTGTACATCTATACAGCTCCAGCTTCTGCAATAGGGCTCCAAGACCAAATGATTTTCGATAAATCACAAAATACTAAACTTATTGTAACTTAACACAAGAAAACTAAGTATAAAATGAACTTAACACTTACCTCTCTAGTTAGTGTGGCCTTCTCATTCAAAGTAAACGCAAATATGTCTTCTAGCTGATCATTCAAGGATGGTTCGGGTGGATCGTCATACCCATCTTGACTCGTCGTGTGAAACAGGGCTGCAAAAGGATTTGCAGAAGACATTCTACGCGGCAAACGTTGGTCCATTTTGAATAATTACGCTGAAACTAGTCTGTAATGATTTGCGTTTTTCTCTTTTGCTTCGTAGGAATTAAAAATCAATTAATTTTTCATGTTTTTGTGACGTTTCCATGTTTTGATCAAACGTCAAAGTAGATGTCAAAAATGCAGGATTGGAGAAATAGATTTTAAGTGAGTTACGGTCAACGTAGTTAGTCAATTTATAATAAAATTGAAACCTTTA
>JAHKBH010000075.1:0-18911 GCA_019049505.1 Pachyrhynchus sulphureomaculatus
CAGGAGGCGGAATTAGTTTAGTTGGTCTTGTTACTGTCGAAACATCGTTATAAGTAATAGTGCTTTTATTTTTTCGGTTATGCCTAGATACAACATTCATACAAAAGTAGCAATCATTTTCACTGTATGGTCTATTCCATATTGCTGGTCTGGAATATTTAATCGCCTTCTTATTGATGTACAACATTATTTTGCAAGAACTGCAAATGATGTGGGGAACCCAATCTGTATCCTGGTGCTGTATTTCAATGTTAAAACAATCCTTATATAAGGTTTTATTCTTATCCGTTATCGGTGACCCCATTTTACTCAATACGTGTTGACAGCAAAATATAACAAAATGAATCACTGTTTTTATCGCACTTATGAAAAGTCCTTGTACCGTGAGACCGTTTTCTTGTAGCATTATACTCTACATGAGCCAAGTCACCCACACATGAAGAGCTACGGTCGCTGGATGACGACGGCTGCGGGCCCGCTTTCCCACCCTGACCAACCGCCGATACTGGGTTTCCGAGTCCCTGCATCGTAATTCTCTTTCTTCTACCTGCCATGACGGCATCTAAGCTGTTATCCAGGGACTCTGCTGGCTAGTGGAGTAACACCGTTGCCCACCGTCACCACGTGGAGGTGCCCTGGATGCAGGTAGAAGAATAAAAATCGACCGATGAATTTTCTCGGCGTTCAAAATAGCACGAAAACATCTGCTATCTTGAATTTTGCAAATCCAACCTCAGATTCGTGATCAGCGACCCAAAAAATCCCCGTGTACAAAATTTGGTAAGGATCGGTTGAATTTTAATTTGAATTCGTTTTTGCATTCGAGAAGCACTATATCTGTCTGATTTATTGAGGTTAGAAAGAAAACAGATCTGTATGGCTCAATCCAACCGATGAATATTAGCTTAGCGTGTCCGAATACATATTAATACATCTTTGGATTCATGAAAAAAGCTTGAATCAATTTTTTTTACCTGGTTTTAGCTTAGGCGCAGTAACTCCTTCTGCCCCCTTTCTTCCTTCAAAATTCGATAGATAGTTGTTTTTCCAACTTCGATCATTAGGGAACACTTTTGAACACCATTGTCGACACTTAAATTAAGGTTTTCATCACTTTTGATGTATTCCTAATTGTGATCTTTTCATTTAAGCTTAAAGCCGTTATTTTTTGACGTTTTGGGGAAGACATCTTTATTGTTCTGAACTGATGCACTACGTGTTACGTGAGAAAATAATCTGAGAGTATACCCTCGATACGGTTTATAATCCAAATTAAACCCCATCAGGTAAAACAACCTTCCTTTGGTTTATTACCCACTAGGTCACTTTTATTACTAATTTGCATAATTCTACATGATTTATTACTTCGCCTTGCAAACGGATAGAGTATATTGCAATTATTGCAGTACAGAATCAGATGTTCTGTATCTCGCTGCACAGGCGGCGTCGCACTAACTTCGCCAGCGGTTCGTATAGAGAGAGGCTGTATCTCCAGCTACACAAACGTTCAAATTGCACAGTAGTCGTAAAAAAAAATATGTTCATGATAAATCGCCTCGGGTCAATATAACCAATTTTCAAAAAATCCTGCGGTCGTGTCTTCGTGATAGTCCAAACTAAAATCTTTTATGTTTTTTGCCGATAATAGTAGACAATTTGAAACCCAGCCCGTTTCAGATCCAGCCTGTAAAATGGTTATTCGTTTACCTTTATTTGAAGGTGCGTTAGTCTGACATTTTGTACTGCTATCAACCCACTCTTTTTGCACAGTGTCATGGGTATCGAACCATGTTTCGTCAAGGTAAATTACTGGCCAATTCTCTGACCAATACTTTTTAATTTCTTGTAAATAAGTATGTCGCAAGATTCGTAATCTTTGTGACTCCATCACTACTTGCCTTTTGTTGATTTTTCGGAACGTGAATCTCATTCTTACGAGAATTCTGTGAAGGGTTGATCGGCCACAATGTATATTGGCCCGGTCTGCATCAGTCTTTTTTATTTTGTCTAGTGTCGGCACCAACTGTTCATACATAAATATATTTTTCTCCTGATGACATCTTTTTCACAATCGTCTACATGATGCATTTGAAAATCTTTCCGTCTTTTCCTGTTCCTGAGTGACGGTTTTCCTACAATACCCTTAATCGTAGAAATTGAGGTTTTTATTAATTCACTGGTTTCTTGCAAAGCACTTTGTTTATTCAAATTTCTTTTTACCAAACTTTTTTCACTTTTTGTTTAGCGTCAAGCGATAAATGTTTTCTCTTGCGATAGCCACTATTGCAATTTTACCACGGAAGCCACATAATTAAATTAGAACCGTTACGTTGTAAATTGTAAGTAAAACTAAAAATAATAAAAAGTATCTTTCGAATCGTAATGGGGACCTGTGGTCATTAGACCTATATTATCAAATACTTAAAGGGCTCCAAACCGGTTGCCAGGTAGTAAATATATAGGTAAAAAACATATCCAATACGATTGCAGGTGCAAGTGAGGGCGGTATACAAAGCAAGTAAAATAAAAGTACGTTTATCGTAATACCTGGCAACTATGCACAAAACCTTAATAGGGTCGTTTATTGCCTCGTTGAAAAAGCAAAAAGGCAGGATCTTATATTTTGGGATCTGCTATACCGAGGTATAAAATCAGTCTTCAACAACGTTTTTTTCCGATCTTTACTGAAAACTGATGACCCTGAAATTTTGTTTTTTTTTATATACCAGATAAATTACACAGGGCAACAAAAAAATATTTTTGTTTTGGTGCCTGGGATTTTAGAGCTGATTTTAACTATATTTGGGACGCTAAATCTATACATGCAATCCGTTTTTCTCTATCAGCTCTACTTTTTTAGATACATCAACTTATCTACCAATATGGTTTTTATTCAGTATATTCATTTATGAGAGTTCTAAAATTATTATATATTCATTAATGTAGGTACAATGGTTTTATTGTCAGTCTGTAATTGAGTAAATTCCAGGTAAATCTATAAATAGTGGAACCATTGCCTATCAGGTACCTGAACTGACCCTTTTAATCACCTAACTCGGGTAAGTCTCGTCAGTTTGTGCGTTCTTACTAATGAGAGTAGATCGAATTCGGCGTGTTATTTTATGTTAAGAAAAGAGTGTTTTTGTGTTATTGAACAGAATTAAAATGAGTTCAGGTTTCAGTTCAAGAAGAAGTTGTGTAAATCAACCTGATGTGTTTTGCTATATATGCGGAGAATACATGTTTCAACAAAACAGACAAACTATTACTGACTTTGTAAAGCGAGCGTATCTTGGATACTTTGGTTAAGCTTGGTGATCAGGACAAAACGTGGGCCCCGCATCTCGTATGTAAAACTTGTACAGAGCATTTACGGCAGTGGACTACCGGGAAAAGAAAATGTCTAAAATTCGGCGTACCAATGGTTTGGAGAGAACCAAAAAACCACTTCAATGATTGTTATTTCTGTTTAGTAAATACTAATGGAATCAATCGAAATAACCGCAGTAAGTAGACTTATCCCAATTTAGACTCGGCAATACGCCCTATCCCGCACTCAGATGAAATACCGATTCCAACATTTCATCAGCTACCACATATCTCTGATGACGAATATTTTCCCTCTGATCGCTCTTCTGATGCTAATAAAAGTTCTGATGTTAATGAAACTAACAGTGACTATGAGGGGACGTCATCAGTTCCTCAACGCTTCAATCAAAATGAATTAAATGATCTCACCAGGGATCTCAATTTATCGAAAAAAGCTTCTGAAGTACTGGCTTCTAGGTTGAACGACAAAAATTTACTGGAACAAGAAACCAAAATTACCTTTTACCGTACAAGAGAAAAAGATCTGCTACCATTCTTTTCTCAAGAAGACAATCTTGTATTTTGTCACGAAATTAGGGGACTCATGAAAGAAATGGGACTTTCTGAATATATTCCAGATGATTGGCGCCTATTTATTGACAGTTCAAAGCGAAGTTTAAAATGTGTCCTTCTACATAATGGGAATAAATATGGTTCAATACCACTAGCTCACTCAACGAAACTGAAAGAAGAATATAATACCATAGCTTTGGTCTTGCAGAAGATAAAGTATTACGAACATCAATGGATGATTTGTGTAGACTTAAAAATGGTAAACTTTCTTCTTGGGCAGCAAAGTGGTTACACGAAATATCCGTGTTTCTTGTGCCTCTGGGATAGTAGGGACAAAACACACCACTGGGTTAGAAAAGATTGGCCTCAGAGAGAAAACATGGACGTTGGGGAAAAGAATGTCATTAACGACGCTTTGGCTGAAAGAGAAAAAATCATACTTCCTCCGTTACATATAAAGTTGGGCTTAATGAAGCAATTTGTAAAGGCTCTTGATAAGAATGGGTCTTGTTTTGCATATATAGGGGTAAAAATGCATCAGTTGAGCACAGAAAAACTCAAAGCAGGGATATTTGACGGCCTACAAATAAGACAATTAATTAAGGATCCTGCCTTCATAAATTCAATGAATCAAGTTGAACGAGTAGCTTGGACATCATTTGTTGCAGTTGTAGAAAATTTTCTAGGCAAACATAAAGCTCAAAACTATGTTGAAATGGTTAACAAGATGCTTAATAGTTTCAAATCCTTAGGGTGCAATATGAGTATTAAAATACACTATTTACACAGCCACTTAGACCGTTTTCCAGAAAATTTAGGAGACATGAGTGAGGAACAAGGTGAAAGATTTCACCAAGATATTAAAGTTATGGAGGACCGCTACCAAGGAAGATGGGACATGCACATGATGGCAGATTACTGCTGGAGTTTAAAAAGGGACTGTTTAAAAAAAACATTCAAGAATATCGCGGAAAAGAAGCTTTCCAAGTGTTGAGTGACTATTTCATTTCTTCAATGTTTTTTTTTTGTTTGTAAGTACGACATAATATTGTATTTTGTATAACTAAAATAAAAATTTCGTATCTACTTTTGTTTACTACACTTACGGATTTGAGTTACAATAATGTAACTTATATTTCTCTAAAATTGTATATCTTAAAAATTTGAGCTCCTAGGTACAAATGAATACGTTATTTGAATTCAGGACATCAAATTGATATAGAATCAGCTCAAAAAACCTCGACACCAAAACAGCTGTTCCCCTGTGTTATTAGAGGTAATGCACTCGTGATAATTTTCATTCAATCTTACACCTTGTGGAGAATATTCCAGAATTTTTTAAAATTTTTTTAGAGATAAGGGGGAGGACAGCTATTTTTAGCGATTTTTTTAAAAAATGATCCAAAGAAAAGTGTGCGCAAGTATTACATTGTGTATATTTTTGAACTCGTGTTTTTACAAACTTTCATTTGACATCCCTCTTGATGACCTGGTAAAAAAATTTTCACTTCCGATTTCAACCCCCGAAACTAACTCCTTAAGTCAAAATTTAACTTTTAAAACCACACGGCTCGGATGAGGCCATCAATTCCTATATTAGTACCAAATTTCAACTTTCTATGTCAAATAGCTTTAAAGAAAATCGGGTGAGACAGACAGACAGATCCGAAGTCATCTTATAAGTGTTCTGTACGGAATACTAAAAAAATTGCTTATAGAGGTACCCTACATATAAGTTTAGGGCGTATTTCTACATTAGCATAATTTTATCTTAATTTATAAGTGATCACATTATTTACAACCAATAATCCTTACGAGTATTGATGATATTCTTAACGAATTAATCTAGGGCTTAAGTGTAGCCAAAACATTACAAATCAATTTTAGCGCTAATTTTAAAACATTGAATTGATATCAGGCAATAAATATTAAAATATGACATTTATAGATCATTGACTCGGGTAAAGTCCATGTCAAAAACCAGCGTAGGATTGCGTTAAAGAGAAGTTGGTTGGACCACAGCTTACCAATTAGTTTACATTTAGAAAATGTATTTGCAAATGTCATATACAGGATCTCCCAGTATTCCATGTACATAGAGTTACTGTGCATTTCTGGGATGAAAATATGACCACTTGGTCCAAAAATTCGTAATTTTTGAGTTACATGGTGTTAAAGTTATACTTTTATTTTAGTTTTTCTTAAGGGGCTTTCTTAATAATTGCACAAGATTCGGTGCTTAGGGCTTTTCTGAGATGAGAAACCGAAATCAGCTCACAGTTTTGTTGTAAATTGTAAGGAGCGCCACTTATTGCACTGTGTATACTTGTATTGATTCAGCCGATACCTGGTGGAAATCCATAACTAGAAGTTTTGCAAGAAGTAAAACACTACTTAAATTTCCACTAATTTTTTTTATTTTTAACACCATGACATGTTTCGCTGTACGACAGCTTGGTTTGTTACAAAATGAGGGTAAAATTACTATAATAAATGGTTGGTTCACAATTTATGGCAGGTAATAAAACAATTTAATTAAAACAGATTTAGTAATGATGAATTATTTAAATCTAATTGTTCATTTATTAAGGAATCTGAATTTTTCAATTTGTTTATTTCTAACGATTCTAGGTAATTAAGTTTCAGGCTCTTTGTGCAAGTATGTAATATTTCAAAGTTTGGGTTGAAGTGGTGGTTAAATGATTTGCATAATTTAAGTTATTTTTTCTATTAATGTATGATGAAGCATGTTCTTTTATTCTTTTTGAAAAACTTCTTCCTGTTTGACCTATATATGTTTTTGATCAATTTCCACAATTTAATTTGTATATTCCGGATCTACTGTCTCTATCTGTTTTAGTTTTGTTATTTTTTATAAATTTGCCAAGTATGTTGGATGTTTTAAATGCTGTGTTAATATTTAATTTTCTCAAAAATCTATATAATTTAGTGCTGCATCTACCATTGTACGTTATTGACTTTACGTTTTTATAAGGTTCTTTATTACTCGGAAAAACTGTACTAATGGCTTTTTTGTAAAATTTTTTCTTGAGAATATGATCTATTATGGATGGTGAATAGTCATTATTTACTGCTAATTGTTTTATAATATTAGGTTCTTTTTGAAAATCGTCTTGGTTCAGAGGAATATTTATTAGCCTGTGAATCATATTATGCAAAACTGCAAGTTTGTGACTTGGTGGATGACATGAGGTATAATGGATAATTATGCCAGTATGTGCTGTATAGGTCGTTATTAAATTCAAAATAATTTTGTTCTAGACAACCTTTAAGCAATTTAAGATGTCTTGTTTTATTATTGGGTTAACATTGATTTCAGAAAGAAGTTTTTGAATTAATAATATAGTTTCCCTACTTGGTATGCTTGGAAAAAGATTTTGAACATCGAAAGAGATTAATTTTGAATTGTCAGGTAACTTCAAATGTTTTTGTGTTTTTATTGCAAATGGAGCTTTAAATTTAGTGTTTTCTATGAGTATTACACATTAGTACAAAACGATGAAGACCGGGCAACTGACAATGGACCTGCCAAAAGTGTTGTGCCGGCAAGTAAACCGACACCCACCAAGGCGGGAAAGTCAAGGCAACGCATGAGTTATACTACAGGAACAAACGAACACATCATGCGTTGCTTTGATAAAAGCACAAGTCCTGACAAAGAAACCACTGAGAAGGAAATCACTCGCCGCCTAGACCCACCACCATCAATCCCAAACGCAACCGACGAAGTATTTAATCAAAAACTCCCGCAACGACAAAGAAATCCCAACAGCACAAAACCAAAATTCAAACGGCAAATAAGAATAGAAAATCAAATCAACAACATCAGGAGATATCTAGGACACCTTACCCAGTTTATCAACGGGAACGTGTCCAAACGAGTCGCGCAGAGTATAAACAAGATCAAGTCCGGGTCTCCCGACAGAACACTGCCAGAAATCCTGGATACTCTGAAACAAAAATTATCCGTATATGCCGCAAGACTTCGTAGATACAAAGAACCAAACGAGAGGAAAGATACCAACAGCCCCTTCCGAAGAAGCCGAACACAGTTCTGCCGGAAAACTATGCACAGCAAACAGACAGCAGTGACCGAACCATCAAACAAACAAGAACTCACAGATCATTGGAAAAGTATCTGGTCAGAACTCAAACTACCCAATAATAACACCCCCTGGATCAAAGCCAAAGAAGGCAAAGATAAACATGTGACAGAACAGGAAAATTCCACATTAACTACTGTGGGACCAAAGAGCATGATGAGGCGCCTGGATGCAAGAAGTTCCGGAGGTAGAATGGCCCCCCGTTCGGATCTCCGGGTAGGGGCTGGTTCGGAGGCGTCGACTTGCAGACATCATAATTTTAAGATAAATTTTTGCAACATACGAGGTATAAACTCGAACATAAATTCAGTGCATCAACACCTGCAATCAGATAAACCTCATGTACTCGCTCTATGTGAAACCAAGGTCAGTCCATCGACCAGCACGGTCAACTATCTTTATCCTGGGTACGACTTCTATTCCCGATTTAGGAGTAACTTTGGAATCTGCCTTTTTGTCAGAAGCGACCTCTCTTGTCAACGAGAAGAAGCTCTGGAGCCCCCAAACTTTGATGTTATGTGGTTAAAAATAACGACTCAACAAACCACAAGGTTCATCTGTATCCTGTATCGACCACCAAGTGATACCAATTTTCGAACACTTTTCGCTTCTCTTGCAGACACCATCGATCATTTACAAAGTAACTATCCAAGTGCCGAAATTGCCATCCTGGGCGACTTTAATGTCCACAATATCAACTGGCTCAAATATTCAAATACTACCGACGAACAAGGTCGTGAAGCTGAATCATTCTCAATCAGTTATGGCTTAACTCAGCTTATTGACGAACCAACACGGATCCCTGATCGAGACGGGGAGTTCGCTAGTCTGCTTGATCTGTTTTTAACCACCAATCCGGAGATTTACACGGTCACCGTAAATCCGCCATTAGGTTCTTCCGACCATAAACTGCTTTCGACATCGAGTATCCTGCCAATCAGTGACAGAGAGGCGCCTAGGCCGCGCAAGATTTGGCACTACAAATCTGCTAAATGGGAAGATCTCATGGAATACTTTCGAACTTTCCCTTGGATGGACGTTTGTTTTCGATCCGATAACCCATCTGACTGCGCCAGGGAGGTCTCCGATGTTATTTTGGCTGGTATGGAAGCTTACATCCCTTTTTCGAAGAAATGCTCCTCCAACGGCAAGCCTTGGTTCGACCGAAAATGCAAAGAAGCTGTTGCTTCTAAACATATTGCCTACCGACAATGGCGTGAAAATCCTAACACCTTAAATCGAAACATCTTTGTGGTCATGCCCGGAACAGATGCAAGGGAATTATCGACGAAACCAAGGAGGCACACAATCAACGAATTAGAAACAAACTTCTCGCTTGTCCCAACAATTCCAGGTCCTTTTGGGCAGTCGCTAAGGCAGTTAGTCAAAATTTTACCAAATCCACCATACCACCACTCACACGGCCAGATAATTCCATTGCAACCACACCTGTTGAGAGAGCGAACTTGTTGGCTGAACTCTTTGCTTCACACTCTACTGTCGATTTCCAAGGAAAAACACCACCTACTATTCCCATATTGCAGTCAAGGATGCCCGATGTTGTCTTCAGACAGCGCATCATAAAGCGTATTTTAATGAAGCTAGACACCAAGAAGGCTTCTGGCGCTGACGGAATACCTGCCATAGTTCTCAAAAACTGTGCAAGGGAACTAACACCAGTTTTCTGTAGACTTTTTAACCTATCCTACAGAAAGGGAATATTTCCGTCCTGCTGGAAATGTGCCACGGTTCAGCCGATACCTAAAAAAGGTAAGAAGACCTTGCCAAATAACTACCGACCAGTTGCACTGCTTTCAATAATATCGAAAGTCATGGAAAAGATTATCAATGAGCATCTTCTAAAATATCTTGAACGATTCAATATTATTAGCGATTACCAATATGGTTTTCGTAAACATAGATCAACAGGAGATCTCCTGACTTATGTAACACATGTTTGGAACAACGCAATTGAACACTTTGGAGAATCTCGAGCGGTTGCTCTTGACATATCCAAGGCATTCGACCGTGTTTGGCACGATGGACTGTTGGCTAAGTTGCGCTCTTATGGTATGTCTGAAAGGTTCTGTTTGTGGCTCTCATGTTTCTTCAGAGAGCGTTCTTTACGAGTGGCGGTCGACGGATTTCTTTCTAACACCCTCACTATCAACGCCGGTGTGCCCCAGGGCTCCATACTGTCTCCTACTCTCTTTCTCATTTACATTAACGATCTGCTGGAAAAGACCGGGAATCCAATCTATAGCTTTGCAGATGACAGTACGCTTGTCTCTTCATTCACCTTGAACGCTCGGACATCGGCCTGCTCAGGCGAATATCCGCAGACAGCAGGAGGTCGTTCAACTTAACAAAGACCTGGAAGAAATTCTATTTTGGGGTGACAGTAACCAAGTGGAATTTAACGCTACAAAAACCCAAGCGGCAGTTTTTTCTAAAAAAGTTAACGTTGCTGAACCCGACATAGTTATGTCGGGGCACTCCATTCCCCTAGCATCGTCGCTCAATTTGTTGGGCGTTAGTTTGGGAGCAAATATGTCTTGGCATGAACATGTTGCAGGCATAGCAAAGAGAGCTTCTCAAAAATTGGAAATATTATTTAGAACAAGAAAGCTTTACACCCCACAGCAACTGTTAATTCTTTACAAGGCCCAAATTCGACCAAACTATGGAATACTGCTCCAACGTTTGGGGCTCCGCTCCCAAACATACACTGCATTTGTTGGATTCTGTTCAGAGAAGAGCGGTCCGTCTGATTGGGGACCCGGAATTGACCGGCGGCCTTGATTCGCTGGAACATAGAAGAACGGTTGGCGACTTGAGTCTGTTCTACAAGTATTTTCATGGAAAGTGTTCGAAGGATGTAGCCCGCTTAATTCCTATCAAAGCGGTGCATGTTAGAAATACACGTCGCGCTGGTGCTTCGCATCCGTATGAGGTTCAGCTTGTTTACTTCGCGTACGACGCTTTTCAAGCAATCTTTTATATGGAGAACGTCATCCCTTTGGAATAATTTGCCCAGCGCTGTGTTTCCCACCGAGTACAATTTACAGCGATTCAAGAACAACGTGAATCGCTTTTTCCGCACTCGTGCCGCTCCTGGAGCGCTTTAGGGACTTCCCTGCAGCACGTGTGCTAGACCAATAAAAAAAAAAAAAAAATTTGAACAAGAAATAAATCAACAGACACAATATTTACAAAAGCAGACAAAGGTAATTCAGTAGTAGCGATTGACAAAGTAGATTATATCCAAAGAACAATAGATTTCTTAAACCCAGATAAATACCCAGTTTTAAAATGTAACCCAACTGAAAGTTATCAGAAAATTATTAAATCAACGATCTCTAATTGATAAAGATTCTAGAATTCTCACTCCTATGAACCCACAAACACCTAAACTATATTCACTAATAAAACTTCACAAAACGGGTTATCCTATAAGGCCAGTAGTATCTTTCGTGTCAGCCCCATCTTCTAAACTATCAAAACGTCTTGTTCAAATACTCACAAACAACATTAAATTTAAAGCTAAATTTGCAATAAAAAAGTCACAACAACTAGTTGAAAACATCAAACATTTAAAGTTACCTGACAATTCAAAATTAATCTCTTTCGATGTTCAAAATCTCTTTCCAAGCATACCAAGTAGGGAAACTACTACTGAAATCAATGTTAACCCAGTAATAAAACAAGACATCTTAAATTGCTTAAAGGTTTGTCTCGAACAAAATTATTTTGAATTTAATGACGACTTATACAGCAGCCTATACGGTTTCATAATGGGAAATCCACTTAGTCCTCTTTTGGCAGAAATATTTATGAATAACTTAGAAAACCAAATAAGCAAACACCCACTGTTTAAAAAATTTGTATACTGGCATAAATATGTTGAAGATATCTTATGTTGTTTTACAGGAAGTTATAGACAATTTGCCACATTTCAAAATTTTTTGAATAATATACACAAAAATAAAAAATTCACCAGTGAAGTTGAAATCAACAATAGCTTAAACTTCCTTAACCTAACAATAAAAAGACATAATAAACAAACACATTTTTTTCTATTTACCATAAACCGTCACATACTGACATAATTATCCATAATACCTCATAATACCAAGTCACAAACTTGCAGTTTTCCATAATATGATTCACAGACTAATAAATATTCCTCTGAACCAACACGATTTTCAAAAAGAACATAATATTATAAAACAATTAGCAGTAAATAATGACTATTCACCATCCACAATAGATAATATTCTTAAGAAAAAACTTGACAAAAAAGCCATTAGTACAGTTTTTCCGAGTAATATAGAACCTTATAAAAACGTAAAGTCAATAACGTACTATGGTAGATGCAGCACTAAATTAAATAGATTTTTGAGAAAATTAAATATTAACACAGCATTTAAAACGTCCAACACACTTGGCTAATTTATAAAAAATAACAAAACTAAAACAGATAGAGACAATAAATTGTGGAAATTGCTCAAAAACACATATAGGTCAAACAGGAAGAAGTTTTTCAAAAAGAATAAAAGAACATGCTTCATCAGACATCAATAGAAAAAATAACTCAAATTACGCAAACCATTTAATTGAAAATAACCACCAATTCAAACCAAACTTTGAAATTTCTTCTTAAGTGATTATTTCTCAAAGAGTTATACTTACTTAAGAGTAAATCACGTCATATAATCTAAAATATATGTGTATACCTGTATTAAATTAAGTAAAAATGGAATGCAGTCTATAAAACAAGCTCAAATGAAAATCAATGGCAATATCTATGTGCCAATACAAAATAGTATTGCTTGGGGTAGATATCATCATATCTACACTATGATAGGATAATATATTAAACCAACACGGTCTAGATTTTTGAAAGGGAATAGTCGGAAGGAAAGAGATGAAAAAAAAAAATAAATGAATGGACAGCAAGAGAAGAAAGAGACAAAAGAATAATGCATTACGATTTATCTAATGATGATCAGCCGTCGGAAAACCCCACACTTTAGATCCAATACCCACCGCCACCATTGCAGGGTAGACTAACCATGTGGAAATGGTAAACTCCCTCAGTGAGGTACGGCTGCGTATGAATTTACTAACGGAGACCACCATTAAACAGACCCAAATACAGAATTCTTTGTATAGAGGTTCTTGAAACTAAAAATGAACCATAGAAAATCGGAAAGGAAGGTGAGGTACCGGTAGAGAGGGACTAATAATACTACCAGTGGTAGAAATAAACACATTACATAAGATCATTGATGACCGATATAACTGAAATTGGACCTACACATCAAAGACACAACCTCATGAAAATTAGGTATTCAATAGTAAAGACAATGATAGCCGTACAATTAAAAAAAAAGTCGAAAGAAAAAACGCGGAAAAAAAAATGAACGAATGGGCAAAAAAAAGAAGAACGAGACAAAAGAGTAATGTATTACGATCTATCTAATGATGATCAGCCGTCGGAAAACCCACACATTAGATACCTGAATCCATTAATCACCGCCACCGTTGCAGGGTAGACTAACCATGTGGAAACGGTAAACTCCCTCTGTGAGGTACGGCTGCGCATGAATTTACTAACGGAGACCACCATCATACAGACCCAAATACAGAATCCTTTGTATAGAGGTTCTTGAAACTAAAAATGAACCATACAAAATCGGAAAGAAAGGTGAGGTACCCGGGTAGAGAGAGACTAATAATACTACCAAAGGTAGAAATAAACACATTACATAAGATCATTGATGACCGATATAACTAAAATTGGACCTACACATCAAAGACACAACCTCAGCAAAATTAGGTATTCAATAGTAAAGACAATGATAGACGTACAATTAAAACAAAAAGTCGAAAGAAAAAACGCGGAAAAAAAAAATGAATGAATGGGCAGAAAAAGAAGAACGAGACAAAAGAGTAATGTATTACGATCTATCTAATGATGATCAGCCGTCGGAAAAACCCACACATTAGATACCTGAATCCATTACTCATCGCCACCGTTGCAGGGTAGTCTAACCATGTGGAAACGGTAAACTCCCTCAGTGAGGTACGGCTGCGCATGAATTTACTAACGGAGACCACCATCATACAGACCCAAATACAGAATCCTTTGTATAGAGGTTCTTGAAACTAAAAAATGAACCATACAAAATCGGAAAGAAAGGTGAGGTACCCGGTAGAGAGGGACAAATAATAATACCAAAGGTAGAAATATACACATTACATAACATCATTGATGACCGATATAACTGAAACTGGACCTACACATCAAAGACACAACCTCATGAAAATTAGGTATTCAATAGTAAAGACAATGATAGCCGTACAACTAAAACAAAAAGTCGAAAGAAAAAAACGCGGAAAAAAAATGAATGAATGGGCAGAAAAAAAGAAGAAAGAGACAAAAGAGTAATGTACTGCGATCTATCTAATGATGATCAGCCGTCGGAAAACCCACACTTTAGATACCTGAATCCATTACTCACCGCCACCGTTGCAGGGTAGGACTAACGGTAAACTCCCTCAGTGAGGTACGGCTGCGCATGAATTTACTAACGGAGACCACCATCATACAGACCCAAATACAGAATCCTTTATATAGAGTTTCTTGAAACTAAAATGAACCATAGAAAATCGGAAAGGAAGGTGAGGTACCCGGTAGAGAGGGACTAATAATACTACCAAAGGTAAAAAAATATACACATTACATAAGATCATTGATGACCGATATAACTAAAATTGGACCTACACATCAAAGACACAACCTCATGAAAATTAGGTATTCAATAGTAAAGACAATGATAGCCTTACAATTAAAACAAAAAGTCGAAAGGAAAAAACGCGGAGAAAATGAATGAATGGACAGAAAAAGAAGAAAGAGACAAAAGAGTAATGTATTACGATCTATCTAACGATAGATCGTAATACATAGTCGTCGGAAAACCCACACTTTAGATACCTGAATCCATTACTCACCGCCACCGTTGCAGGGTAGACTAACCATGTGGAATCGGTAAACTCCCTCAGTGAGGTACGGCTGCGCATGAATTTACTAACGGAGACCACCATCATACAGACCCAAATACAGAATCCTTTATATAGAGGCTCTTGAAACTAAAAATGAACCATAGAAAATCGGAAAAAAAGGTGAGGTACCCGGTAGAGAGAGGGACTAATAATACTACCAAAGGCAGAAATAAACACATTACATAGGATCAATGATGACCGATATAACCGAAATTGGACCTACACATCAAAGACACAGCCTCATGAAAAATTAGGTATTCAATAGTAAAGACAATGATAGCCGTGCAATTAAAACAAAAAGTCGAAAGAAAAAACGCGGGAAAAAATGAATAAATGGGCAGAAAAAGAAGAACGAGACAAAAGAGTAATGTATTACGATCTATCTAATGATGATCAGCCGTCGGAAAACCCACACTTTAGATACCTGAATCCATTACTCACCGCCACCGTTGCAAGGTAGACTAACCATGTGGAAACGGTAAACTCCCTCAGTGAGGTACGGCTGCGCATGAATTTACTAACGGAGACCACCATCATACAGACCCAAATACAGAATCCTTTGTATAGAGGTTCTTGAAACTAAAAATGAACCATAGAAAATCGGAAAGAAAGGTGAGGTACCCGGTAGAGAGGGACTAATAATACTACCAAAGGTAGAAACATACACATTACATAAGATCATTGATGACCGATATAACTGAAATTGGACCTACACATCAAAGACACAACCTCATGAAAATTAGTTATTCAATAGTAAAAACAATGATAGCCGTACAACTAAAACAAAAAGTCGAAAGAAAAAACGCGGAAAAAATGAATGAATGGGCAGAAAAAGAAGAAAGAGACAAAAGAGTAATGTATTACGATCTATCTAATGATGATCATGAGCCGTCGGAAAACCCACACTTTAGATACCTGAATCCATTACTCATCGCCACCGTTGCAGGGTAGACTAACCATGTGGAAACGGTAAACTCCCTCAGTGAGGTACGGCTGCGCATAAATTTACTAACGGAGACCACCATCATACAGACCCAAATACAGAATCCTTTGTATAGAGGTTCTTGAAACTAAAAATGAACCATACAAAATCGGAAAGAAAGGTGAGGTACCCGGTAGAGAGGGACTAATTATACTACCAAAGGTATAAATATACACACTACATAAGATCATTGATGACCGAGGTAACTGAAATTGGACCTACACATTAAAGACGCGACCTCATGAAAATTAGTTATTCAATAGTAAAGACAATGATAGCCGTACAACTAAAACAAAAAGTCGAAAAGAAAAAACGCGGAAAAATGAATGAATGGGCAGAAAAAAAAGAAGAAAGAGACAAAAGAGTAATGTACTACGATCTATCTAATGATGATCAGCCGTCGGAAAACCCACACTTTAGATACCTGAATCCATTACTCACCGCCACCGTTGCAGGGTAGACTAACCATGTGGAAACGGTAAACTCCCTCAGTGAGGTACGGCTGCGCATGAATTTACTAACGGAGACCACCATCATACAGACCCAAATACAGAATCCTTTATATAGAGGTTCTTGAAACTAAAAATGAACCATACAAAATCGGAAAGAAAGGTGAGGTACCCGGTAGAGAGGGACTAATTATACTACCAAAGGTATAAATATACACACTACATAAGATAATTGATGACCGATGTAACTGAAATTGGACCTACACATTAAAGACGCGACCTCATGAAAATTAGGTATTCAATAGTAAAAACAATTATAGCCGTACAATTAAAAAAAAAGTCGAAAGGAAAAACGCGGAGAAAATGAATGAATGGACAGAAAAAGAAGAAAGAGACAAAAGAGTAATGTATTACGATCTATCTAACGATAGACCGTAATACATAGTCGTCGGAAAACCCACACTTTAGATACCTGAATCCATTACTCACCGCCACCGTTGCAGGGTAGACTAACCATCTGGAAACGGTAAAATCCCTCAGTGAGGTACGGCTGCGCATGAATTTACTAACGGAGACCACCATCATACAGTCCCAAATACTGAATCCTTGGTATGGAGGTTCTTGAAACTAAAAATGAACCATAGAAAATCGGAAAGAAAGGTGAGGTACCCGCTAGAGAGGGACTAATAATACTACCAAAGGTAGAAATATATACATTACATAAGATCATTGATGACCGATATAACTGAAATTGGACCTACACATCAAAGACACAACCTCATGAAAATTAGTTATTCAATAGTAAAGACAATGATAGCCGTACAACTAAAACAAAAAGTCGAAAGAAAAAACGCGGAAAAAAATGAATGAATGGGCAGAAAAAGAAGAAAGAGACAAAAGAGTAATGTCTTACGATCTATCTAATGATGATCAGCCGTCGGAAAACCCACACTTTAGATACCTGAATCCATTACTCACCGCCACCGTTGCAGGGTAGACTAACCATGTGGAAACGGTAAACTCCCTCAGTGAGGTACGGCTGCGCATGAATTTACTAACGGAGACCACCATCATACAGACCCAAATACAGAATCCTTTGTATAGAGGCTCTTGAAACTAAAAATGAACCATAGAAAATCGGAAAGAAAGGTGAGGTACCCGGTAGAGAGGCACTAATAATACTACCAAAGGTAGAAATAAACACATTACATAAGATCATTGATGACCGATATAACTAAAATTGGACCTACACATCAAAGACACAACCTCATGAAAATTAGGTATTCAATAGTAAAGACAATGATAGCCGTACAATTAAAACAAAAAGTCGAAAAAAAACGCGGAAAAAAATGAATGAATGGGCAGAAAAAGAAGAACGAGACAAAAGAGTAATGTATTACGATCTATCTAATGATCATGAGCCGTCGGAAAACCCACACTTTAGATACCTGAATCCATTGCTCATCGCCACCGTTGCAGGGTAGACTAACCATGTGGAAACGGTAAAACTCCCTCAGTGAGGTACGGCTGCGCATGAATTTACTAACGGAGACCACCATCATACAGACCCAAATACAGAATCCTTTGTATAGAGGTTCTTGAAACTAAAAATGAACCATACAAAATCGGAAAGAAAGGTGAGGTACCCGGTAGAGAGGGACAAATAATAATACCAAAGGTAGAAATATACACATTACATAACATCATTGATGACCGATATAACTGAAACTGGACCTACACATCAAAGACACAACCTCACGAAAATTAGGTATTCAATAGTAAAGACAATGTTAGCCGTACAATTAAAACAAAAAGTCGAAAGAAAAAACGCGGAAAAAAAATGAATGAATGAGCAGAAAAAAAGAAGAAAGAGACAAAAGAGTAATGTATTACGATCTATCTAATGATGATCAGCCGTCGGAAAAACCCACACTTTAGATACCTGAATCCATTACTCCGCCACCGTTGCAGGTAGACTAACCATGTGGAGGAAACGGTAAAACTCCCTCAGTGAGGTACGGCTGCGCATGAATTTACTAACGTAGACCACCATCATACAGACCCAAATACAGAATCCTTTGTATAGAGGATCTTGAAACTAAAAATGAACCATACAAAATCGGAAAGAAAGGTGAGGTACCCGGTAGAGAGGGACAAATAATAATACCAAAGGTAGAAATATACACATTACATAACATCATTGATGACCGATATAACTGAAACTGGACTTACACATCAAAGACACAACCTCACGAAAATTAGGTATTCAATAGTAAAGACAATGTTAGCCGTACAATTAAAAAAAAAAGTCGAAAGAAAAAACGCGGAAAAAATGAATGAATGAGCAGAAAAAAAAAAGAAGAAAGAGACAAAAGAGTAATGTATTACGATCTATCTAATGATGAT
>JAHKBH010000779.1:0-43101 GCA_019049505.1 Pachyrhynchus sulphureomaculatus
TGTTTGGATGTTGTCTTAGGAAATCTGTTTTTATATTAAATTGGTCAAAGAATGTAAACGTTTCTTTGGTAAGTAAATTTACCAATCCTCCATCAACTACCTCTTTTAAGTTTTCTTTCCTAACTTTTGGATTTACAACCCTAGCGTGCTGTGATGGTTCATCTGTGCTACTGAGCAATTTATTAGCCATTAACAACTTTTCATCATCTGTAATGGTGGGATCAAAAAACGATAATCCCACCAACTTTGTATTCAAATACCACAAATGGTTCGAAAATTTGGTCAGGGCTATTTCTGCAATGTCGTTGTCACTTTCGTTATAGTCTAACAGACTATGCAAAATACCTAAATCTTGCTTTGGTGCAAGATGAGCTTTTGGAGCATTGAACCAAGCTTTACAATAAATTTTAACTAGGAAAACAGAAATGGCACGCACAGAACTTTCTTCTTCTTTAGACATCTTAAATTGACGACGAAAAAAATGAACATTTTTAAGCAGTAAATAGCCTTTGCCATCCACCTAGCGTGATGAATGGCTCCTGGAGTTCTAAAACCCACAACATTGCCGTCTAGTGATCCAACAAATACGAGAACCAACTGCAATAGCTCCTTGTAGTCATCTCTGGGGTGGCTCTCAGTTAATTTGGTCTCGAATTCAGCAGTAACATTTGCAATTACTTCTGGAGTTAGCTGCTTTTGTATTAGATTGTCACTGATACCTGTGTCGTATTTTCCTTTGTCTATCTTGGGCCACACAGTGAGGAATCTCTTGAAAATGTCTGGATGAGGTCCAGTGGTTGATCCCATTTTTGTGTCGAATACGCCTCTTAACAGAATTTCCAAGATATGGTGACGGCAAGCTAGGTATAACAATTCTCTTCCTAACATTTGCTCCAATATGACGCATGCTCCTTTGAGTCTTCCCGTGTTGGATGCTGTAGTGTCGAAGCACATCGCCTTGACGGTGTTGAGAAGACCCCATTCATGTAGGCATTCATATACGGCTACGGCTTGCTTCTCTCCAGAGCTGTTTGCTGTTACAGGAACTTCCAGCAGCTGTTCCTTTTCGCCATATGAAATAGCTATAGCTATTCGCTCACATTGTTCATTTTTTAAAACCGCCCGGTAAAAGTTTACCGTCCCAATGGACCACCCTTTTTCAGGAATGTTTACTTTATCAAAAAATTTTTTATTATATTGTTCTCTGAACATTTGCCTTCTATCATGTAATAACGTTTTCGAGACTTTGTACTCAAAAGGGTCAAGGTTTAGTGCTTCTAGAGTAGCTATTAAAATTCTCGTGGCATTTCTGTCGGATACCTTACATCGATCTAATAAAATGGACAATTTCATGTTTAAAATCTCTTTAACGCCCCTTGCAAATGAAACTTTCATCCTCTTGCTCTCAGATGGTCCTGGATCTTCTGCAGCTTCTTCAGGGATGTCCATTTCCTCCAAGCTCTCAAGTTCCTGGTAGATGCTGTCCTCTTCAGTGTCTTCTTCTCCTTCTTCGAACTTGTCTTCATCATCCGTCTCTAAGAAGCAACAAAAGAAAGAGAAAAAAAAAGACTATAAAAACTTGTCGTTTTAGCAGAATAGTAATAATACATAGGTACTAAATTACCTACTTCTAATTATCAAAAGGTATTATTTAAAAAATATAAACTCAATCATAAAGATGCCAAATCATGCTCTCATGTACAATTTTCTTTCAATTATAATGAAACTATTTACTTATTTGTTTATCTATTTTTTAGAATACTAATAATAAAAAAAAAACTCATCAATATCAAAAGTTGCTTCTTGGATTTGTCGGTTCATTTTTGCAAGTTCCTTTTGCACCTTGATTTCTTCAGCTCGAGACAACTTGAGATCCACTCCAGTCATGGAACCTGGGCAGCCCTTCTGCCTCTCTCTCACGAGAAACGCCTTATCCTCTTCCGATTTCATCAGAGCCAAGGCATCTTGTTGAGCAATATCAAAGAGATCATCCAACTTTTCAACAAACTGTTTAAATTTGTTCTTGACCGTTTTCGATGTTTTCTTCCGGTCTTTTTGAAGAGTTCTCCACTCGGCGTGAAGTTTTTCCAGCTTAGTAATTGCATCTTGCTCATGTTTAGTCGGGATTCGAGCTTTCTCCCAAAAAATGAACACTTCTCGTATTGTAAGTTTTGCTGATTCTCTTACAGTTAATTTCACAGTACGTAAATTATAAAATAAAGCACACAAAACTTGACGATTTGAGGGTAGTTTACAACCGGTGATCTGGTGAATGGGATAGCCTACAAGAAATATTTTATCCTTGGTCCGGCTTTGTACACCTGATGTGGATGCCATTTCAGAGGCCAATAGGTAAATAACAGTTAACTTGGAAAATGAAACAAAATATATTGCAAACTTTAATTTCAATAAAATGTTTTCAAATGTCTTTTAAAAGAATACTATAATAGTTATAAAAACAATAACACACACACTTGGAAAATTAAAAAAAAAAAAAAAACGTTTAAAATATCTTCACTAGATAATTGTTCGATCTAACCAGCTCAAAGGCACTTTAGAAACTAAACTGAATAAATAAAAGGTCGGTTGTACGCTGAAGTAAAATCACCATCCCTAAAATAGAAATTAGATTCGCCCTCCTTTTTACCTGTCAAACGGGTCTTTCTTTGGTAAACTAGTCAGGTAATCCCCATATAATAAAAGATTAAATTTGAACAAAAGGCGCTTTATGTTTGAAAATTGAGTTCCAAAATACTTTTTAACAAAAAAATGTTAATTCCGAGACACATTATGTAAAAACCCGTACAATTCTTAGAATACTCCCAAACTGGCTCCTACTGGTACCAGGTCATGTTTTTGGGGCTAAAGGCTGTTGTAACTCGGTTTGACTTAAAATAACAACAATTATGTATAGAATATAAATTTTGAAGAACAACATTAGCTTTCTTTTGAGATATTAAGCGTGTTTCTATTATTTACCGTTCTGGAGTTATGGCTCCATATGTCAGCTTTTTGGCCAAAAATTTGGATTTTTTCAAACTTTGAGCGACGAGCGGCACGGGTTAACGTCGTTTAATCGAGCTCAAATTTCGGCTATCTCAATATCTGGAAAGGGGAATCGTTTTGTGGGGTCCAGACGAACAAAATTCCGACATCGATTTTTTGCGGTCACCCTAATATATATATATATATATATATATATATATATATAATATATATATAAATATATATATATATATATATATACATATATATATATATATATATATACATATATACATATATATAATATATATATATATATATATATATTATACATATATATATATATATATATATATATATATATATATATATATATATATATATATATATATATATATATATATGTATATACATATATAAAACGTCTGTCTGTCTGTCCATTAGTGCGCTTATCACTTCTTATCCGATTTACGTTTTTTTTTAATTTATACATATGTTCTTTGGTCAGGTTATAGGATATATTTTATTACGTTAGGTAATATAAGAAATAAGCAGTGACGATAATAGTGAATCAAGTCGGAAAAAAGTTTGCCGCCAGCAGTCAAAGATGCCCGATGTTGTCTTCAGACAGCGTACCATAAAGCGTATTTTAATGAAGCTAGACACCAAAAAGGCTTCTGGCGCTGACGGAATACCTGCCATAGTTCTCAAAAACTGTGCAAGGGAACTAACACCAGTTTTCTGTAGACTTTTCAACCTATCGTACAGAAAGGGAATATTTCCGTCCTGCTGGAAATGTGCCACGGTTCAGCCGATACGTAAAAAAGGCAAGAAGACCTTGCCAAATAACTACCGACCAGTCACACTGCTTTCAGTAATATCGAAAGTCATGGAAAAGGTTATCAATCAGCATCTTCTAAAATATCTTGAACGATTCAATATGATTAGCGATCACCAATATGGCTTTCGTAAACATAGATCAACAAGAGATCTTCCGATTTCTGTAACACTTGTTTGGAACAACGCAATTGAACACTTTGGAGAATCGCGAGCGGTTGCTCGTGACATATCCAAGGCATTCGACCGTGTTTGGCACGATAGACTGTTGGCTAAGCTACGCTCTTGTGGTGTGTCTGAAAAGTTCTGTTTGTGGCTCTCATGTTTCCTCAGTGAGCGTTCTTTACGAGTGGCGGTCGACGGATATCTTTCTAACACCTTCACTATTAACGCCGGTGTGCCCCAAAGCTCCATACTGTCTCCTACGCTCTTTCTCATTTACATTAACGATCTGATGGAAAAGACCGGGAATCCAATCTACAGCTTTGTAGATGACAGTACGCTTGTCTCTTCATTCTCTTTGAACGCTCGGACATCGGCTGCTCAGGCGAATATCCGCAGACAGCAGAAGGTCGTTCAACTTAATAAAGACCTGGAAGAAATTCTATCTTGGGGTGACAGTAACCAAGTGGAATTTAACGCTACAAAAACCCATGCGGTAGTTTTTTCTAAAAAAGTTAATGTTGCTGAACCAGACATAGTTATGTCAGGGCATTCCATTCCTCTAGCATCGTCGCTCAATTTGTAGGGCGTTAGTTTGGAAGCAAATATGTCCTGGCATGAACATGTTGCAGGCATTCTGTTCAGAGAAGAGCTGTTCGTCTGATTGGAGACCCGGAACTGACCGGCGACCTTGATTTGCTGGAACATCGAAGAACGGTTGGCGACTTGAATCTGTTCTACAAGTGTTTTCATGGAAAGTGTTCGAAGGATGTAGCCCTTCCAAAGCGGTGCATGTTAGAAATACAGGTCGCGCTGGTGCTTCACATCCGTATGAGGTTCAGCTTGTTATTCCGCGTACAACGCTTTTCAAGCAGTCTTTTATATGGAGAACATCATCCCTTTGGAATTATTTGCCCAGCGCTGTGTTTCCCACCAAAAACAATGTGAATCGCTTTATGCGCACACATGCCGCTCCTGGAGCGCTTTAGGGACTTCCCTGCAGCACGTGTGCTAGACCCATAATAGCACACTCTCTTGCAATACGCTGCCTAAATATGGAATATCTGTCAGTCTGTCCGTTAGTGCGCTTATCACTCGAGAATCACTTATCTGATTTACGTGTTTTTTTTTAATTCATACATTTGTTCTTTGGCCAGTTTATATAATAATAATAATAATAATCTATATAATATATAGAAAACGCAACGTCTCTTTGTCTGTCTGTCTGTTCGTTAGTGTGCTTATCATTCGAAAACCACTTATCCGATTTACGTGTTTTTTTTTTTTAATTCTTAACTTAATATTTATCAAAAAAAAATCCATAATATATAGCATTCAAGATCCACTTATCAGATTTACCTGTTTTTTTTTTTAAATACCTATGTTCTCTGACTAGGTTATAGGATATATTTTATAAGGTTAAGTAACATAACGAATAAGCAGTGACGATTATATATATATATATATATATATATATATAAATATATATATAAATATATATATATATATATATATATATATATATATATATATATATATATATATATATATATATATATAATATATGTTTTGACGAATGTTCTCACGGGTGTGAAATGTAGTAGTGGTTTTTTTCGGGTATCCCGTGAGATCCCATATATATATATATATATATATATATATATATATATATATATATATATATATATATATATATATATGTATATATATTATATCCTCCTCCTCCTAAGTCCTTTCACCTTCGAGAGGGTTTGGTAACTCTGTGCTCAATAAATAAATTGAACTATCATCTGCCACTGTTCTCGGTTCTGTGCATGCTCTGATGCTTCATGTAATAACTTCCCGGATAGCTGTTTCATCTGATCCATCCAACGCGAAGATGATCTACCCCTGCAGCGCTTGCCTTCGACCTTTCCCTGTATGACTAGTGATTCCAGGTCATGTCTTCTGCTGAGGTGACAGAAATACTTCAAATATGTCTGATTTATAAGCGAGTTCAGTCTTTTAGTAATTTTAAATTCTTGTGAAATAGACTGGTTAGTTCGATGTTCCGCCCACGATATTTAGAGAATTCGACGATACACGACGATCCCAAATGCAGCAATTTTATTTCTGTCAGCGTTTTTTATCGTCCATTTTTCAAAGCATATGTTGCATATGTCGGAAATTTAAGCGTTCTTGCTTGCCTTAACTTGCAGAGCGAGCATTTGAAAGTCTCCTATGTACTTCTGAGTGACACTGGCTGGTATGGGTAATTAGAGACGCAAGGTATTGATAGGAATCTACTATTTCATACCCTAGTAGATGTTGAGGTTGATTATCATTCGTTCTGCTAATGATCATTATTTTTGTTTTGTTGTTTACCACCCCGTAGCTTTTACTGATCCTTGTCAGTCTTTACCTATAATTCATTTTCATTTGCGGCTGTAATCAAGGTGTCATCTGCATAGCGCAAGTTCTGTACGTGATTTTCTCCAATTTTTCCAATTTCCTACAAAAAATCCTATATCACCATTCCAGTTATTGAAAACTTTGCGCATTATATACTCCGTATAAATTTTTAATAGTAGTGGTGAAAGAATGCATACTTGCCAGACACCAGTTTTCATGGTGAAGCTGTCGGTGTACATGTAATTAACACGCACTTTGACTATGTTGAATTCCTAGAGTGTTTGTATTAGCTTTAATAAGTGTGACGGAGTTCCCATTTTTGTCAGAATCGACCATAGTTTCGGCCATCTAACCTTGTCAAACGCTTTTTATAATCGATGAAGCAGAGATAAATTTTGATGTTATATTCTGTTCCTTTCTCTATCAGTTGACGCACATTCAAGATTTGCTCCCATATTCCGTTTCCAGGTATAAATCCTCTTTGTTCTTCTGATATTTGGAGCAATAGATAAGATTTGAGACGCTCGGTCAGTGTGATTAGAAAAATCTTGCTAGCGTGAGAGATCAAAGAGACAGTTTTATAATTGGTACATTTTGTGGGGCAACCCTTTTTGTATATCGGTATGAATATTGACTTTCTCCAGTCCCCAAGCCATTCGCTGGTATTCCATACCATACTCCATATGTCATGTAGTAAATCGTCCCCATGCTTCCCCATAGCTTTAAGGACTTCAGCTGTTATCATATCTAGGCCTGGTGCTTTTCAATTTTTGAGTCTTGCAATGGCATTTTCTACTTCTGATCACAGAATACAGAAATTCCGTTTTGGTCCCTCCCAATCTCACCTGTCTCATTTTCAATCGCCTGTGTTTGGGGCTTTAATTCTTGCGCTAAATATTTTATTTTTTTATAAAGTTCGTGTTGCTCATTCTAAGCTGAATATTTTTCGATTTGACTGCATATGCTGTTTATGTAGGTGTTTTGTCTCTTCTGCAGAAATTTGTAATTAAATGATTTGTGTGTTTTAATTAAGCGTAAATATCTCCTTTCTTCTATTTCTTTCACTGTTTCTTCTGACATCCACTGTTTCCTGTGCATTCTCTCTGTGACTGTACTTTTCTCAGCTGCGTATGTAATCCAGCTTCTAGACTCTTCCTATTTTGTATTGATATTGTCTATCATACTTGGCCTTTTAGTTACTCGAAGCAACCTTTGGGATATCTCTGGATTTGGATTTCTGATCGTTATTTCTGTTTTTTGATGTTTTCTTATTCGATATGTAATTTTAATTTTTTCTAGGAGTAACCGATGATCAGATCCATAATCAGCTGTCTTAACATCAGTAAATGAGGTGCGTATTTATCAGTATAACTGATACTTTACAAAGATCTAATATAATCTATGGCATTCCCTGTCAGTGTGGTTTGGTTTACATCGGACAACTTCGCAAAAGCGCTCTAAGAGATTAGCGTTACACGAAAGGATATCAAACATAAACCTAACGCAACCAGCTTGAGTTCACACGTAAATAATACAGATCACAGAGTACAATATAATAACAGCTTCATTCTGGATGTTGAAACTAATTACTTCAGAAGAAGTTTCTTGCAAAAATAAATAATCTTAATCACAGAAAAGACATAGAAGGATTGAGCTTTATTTACACCTATTTGCTAACACAAAATCACACCAAACCAATAAAAAAGAACGATTTTTTATGAAAAAATTAGTTTCCAGTAAAATTGACGTTTTCCTTCTCTATTATTCCTGCACTTTCAATATTTCTATTTACTTTATGTGTCTTTTTATTATATAATTAAAAATTAAAAAAATAAATATGATAAATAATAAATAATTTCTCAATGATGGCATTAATTTCGAATTATTTTAAATACTTTAAATTACTTTATGAGTCTCTTTGTTATAAAATTAAAGAATAAATATAATAAATAATAAATAACTTTTCTAATAGACCAAAATTTACTGTATTTCTAACTTTAATGTCTGGGTTTTTTGTCGACCTGCTGATGACTACCAACAATATCCAGTTCAGACTCAAATATTACTAAAAAATTACTAAATACGATGTCAAAAAATTTAAAATAGAGTACCATTTCATCATTATGGTCTTTCTAACAGTTGTTTTTGTCTCAAAAAGTGTTTTTAAATGTTTTATTTTCCCATACCTGTGTAATTCTCTAAGTGTCCTTTTGTTATGTTTTTTTTGTGATTATACTTTCTACCTGGCCAACAAAATGCAAATTTTATTGTATTCACCAGAGATGAATTAACTGCTAAATTTTGTGAGTAATTTCTCATACAACCTTATAAATTTATAAATCACATTTCATAACGAACGTCTTAACATTATTTTTCTGTACCTTGTTTGCATTTTAGTATCGAGAAGAAGCTACCAATTAGGCAGCGAAAGCTTGATAACAGAAATAAAAAAGCAGATACTAGAGCCTGTAGATCTTTGATTGCTCATCTCTTCTCCTCATACAAGGGCGTTTCCCAGTAGTTAAACTTCCGATTGTTTGTTACCAGTGCCCTGTTATTGTCCTTCCTCTTATTATTATATTATGATATTGTTATTATATTATAATAACTTAATATTCTATTGTTAAACGCAAAAATCAACTAATATATATATATATATATATATATATATATATATATATATATATATATATATATATATATATTAGTTGATTTTTGCGTTTAATTAAGAGTTGAGGTCTTTGAACTGGTAAGAAATATAACTGTTTTTAGAGTTTTAATACCAAACACTTGGACCACCTCACATATTATACAATTATTTAATAAATAAGAATATAAGAATATAAAAAAGTAACAAAAGTAGACTATGTCATTAATAAAATCGGAAAAAAAATTTTACGTAGACATTTCTTCTTCTTCTTCAAATAGCTCTTCATCCGTTCCGGTCATTAGCGATTAACAGAGCTATTCTAACTCTATTAGCAGTAATACGAAAAAGCTGTATCGAACTGAGACCGAGCCAGTCTCGTAGGTTTTTCGTCTAGGAGTGACGTCTTCTGCCTGGCCCTCTTTTTGCTTCAAGCTTGCCCCGAAGTAGCAGTCGCAACAGTTTATACCGTGCCTCATGACGTGTCCAAGGTATTCCAATTTGCGCTTTTTCAGTGTCCAGGTTAATTCTAGACCCTTTCACATTCTCCTAAGCTCCTCGCTATTAGTTACATGTTGTTGTTGTCTTCAGGAAAATTTTAGGATACGTCGATATAGCCATATTTCGAAGGCATTTATTCTCCTTATTATTGCTTCGTTGATCGTCTACGATTAGACTTCGTAAAGTAGAACAGAGAGGACGTAGCAGCGCAACATTCTGACCTTCAGTTGTAAACTCAGATCTTTCGAAGTGAATAAGGTCTTCATCTAAATTTCCCAGGCACTTTCTCAAACTACCTTCCCCATGACATTTCAACATTACTCCTTGATTGTTATAATCACATATGAACTCATGGACCATATCTGGAATCCTGGGAAGAATCACTGATCGTTCCAATACACAAAACCGGAACACCAAGAATGCTTACAAACAAGGCAACTACTGTCGCCTTACCAATATGGGTTCCGTAAGTATCTCTCTACTATTGATCTCATCAGCAACAATCTAATCCTACACCAACTGAATGACATGGGATTCGAAGGGAACTTACCCCGCTTTATAAGAAACTTCCTCTGTTCCAGGATAATAAAAGTTAAGGCTAACAATCAAACCTCAAATTCCCATGTCATTACTGGGGGGGGGGGGGGGGTTCTACAAGGCCTCACACTATTCAACATAGCCATGACTTCCTTGATAAATCACATCCCCGAAGATGCCAAATATAAGCTCTTCGCAGACGATATTATACTTTACCTTGACTCACCAACAAATGACTATTTAAATACCACACTCCAAAACACATTAATAACACTGAAACTTGATCAAAGGCAAATGGATTCTCTTTCTATTCATCTAAATCCTCTGTAATACATTTCTGTCATTCCAGCACTTGCTCAAAAATAAATCCCCTCTCAATTAATAACACTTCCATTCCAATAAAAAACACTCTTAATATTTTGGGACTAACAACTAAATTGGACTGCTCACATTAAAGCTCTGAGAACTAAGACATCAAATGATCTTAACCTCTTACGTTCACTTGCCAACACAACCTGGGGAGCTGACTATCCGTCTCTATTCATAATATATAAAACGCTGATTTTAGCTAAATTAAAGTACGGTGATTTCATTTATGACACGACAAACCAACAAATTAAAAAATAACTAGAAACAGTGCAAAATCAAGCACTCAGCACGGGTGCATTCAGAACCATCCCCATTCAAAGTTTGCAATGTATTTCATCTTTTTCCCCCCTAAATCTAGTCCGACAGAAATCCTTACTCAAATATCTAGCCTCAACTCTTTACCGTCCACACTTCAAATCTTCCATAAACCGCACCAACATACATCGAAACCTCCCTTTTCCCAAAAACTCTATTCAAAACAGAACCAGAGCACTAATACTTTCCCTCAATTTACCCATTCCTACATACTCCTACCCCTTATTCACCTCCTTTCCACCATGGACAACACCACTCCCTCTCATCAACTTCTCTTTATCGCCATTAACTACGGCAGACCACAAAAACATTATTATAACAAAATTTCTGGCTAAAGATATCAAAACCACACACTACTATTCACTGATGGCTCCAAATCCAGTGTGGGTGTTGGTGCGGCTTATTATTCAAAAAATTCACAAAAAATGTATAGATTACCATCCCACTGTTCGATCTTTGCTGCCGACTGTGGGCAATCAAAGAAAGTATAAGAGATGTGGTCAAACTCAATAAAAATCGGAAATATCTTGTATCGGATTCCCAAAGCGCATTGAAAGCAATTGCCTCAGGAAAACTTTGCTATGCTTACATTAGGCATATCTATGATCTATTATACGTAGCAAAAATTAAAAACATCACAATCGATTTCATATTGACTCCTGGCAAAAAGAGCCACAATAACAGGGCAGAACATAAAAGAGGAAAATCACCCCACTGAATACTATAACCTACTAAATCAAACATTTAGAAAATCTTCATCAGTTACAATGGGATTTATTGGACACGTCAAATAAGCTCTGGGAGGTGAAGCCCACCATTTCATAACAAAATACTCACCAGAAGAGAAAACACACTATGGCGCAGATTGTTTGTGGGCCATATCTATGCTACCCACATCCATTTACTCCAAAATGAAGCCCCACCTAAATGTCAACTCTGTGATGGACTACTATCTGTACAACACTTATTTGAGGATTCCATACATGGGGACATTAGAAACAAATATCACATTCCACATACACTGAAATCAGTACTTGCTCCCGAAACCATTTCAACCAATATAACTAAAATCATTTTATATCTCAAAGATATTAAATACTACAACTTTGTCTAAAATAACAACAGTGGCGCAGTTGATGCGCCTCATAATAAACTCAACTCAACAACATCTCTTCATCTAAAGAAATGCTACTCTAGCATTTCGACGCGACATCTAATTTCTGCACCATAGTTCCATGTGTCATAGATTGTAACACCCAAAAAGTTGAACATTCTCGCCTGCTTTGCTACTGTGTTGTTAATTGTCGAAGATCCCCGGTCATGGGTTGGTTTTTTATAAACTATCATGTACTTGGTTTTCGAAATATTGAGGGTAAGGCCATATAGTTTTGAATATTGATGGACTTTTTCCCCTGAGTTTTGTAGGTCTTCAAGATTACCAGCCACAATGGCAGTATCATCAACATCTAATACTGTTGATGTGCTGTCCGTTGTTGTTGCCTTGGATTATTCGTTCAGAATAAATGTTAAATGGGTTAGGGAAAGAACACAGCCTTGACGGACACCCTTACAGATTTCGATCGCGTTTGACATGTGGCCGTCAAGATTTAATTTCGCTTGTTGTCCCTAATAAAGGTTTCCAGTTATTTTAATATCTTTTTCATCTAACTCTGTTGTTGTAAGTATCTCGATGAGTTTGTCGTGAACGTGAACATTTAAATTTTTCAAACTTGACACTGCACATGGGGGCTCTGACAGTAGCCCTATAGAAATATTTCATATCATTGGTTTAATTATAAATAACCGGTCAAGTGCAAGTTGAACTTGCGCAATTAGTGTTCCGTACGTTGATTTGTTTTAAAATGAAAAATTTTGTTACAGGGGTATAAAATGATCAGTGACTTCACAAAAACACACCCCAAATGAGTTTTCAACAAAGTTTGTTTCCAATCTTTACTGAAATCTGATGACATTGAAATTTTTGTTTTTTTTATATACCAGATAGATTATTAAAGGTAATGCATTCGTGATAATTTTCGTTCAGTCTACACCCCGTGGAGAATATTCCAGAATTTTTTCAAAATTTTTTGATAAGTACTTTTCGAGATAAGGCGATCGCACAGCGATTTTTCGCAATTTTTTAAAAATAATACAAAGAAAAGTGCTCGCAAGTATTACATTATATATATATATATATATATATATATATATATATATATATATATATATATATATATATATATATATATATATAGGGTGGGCCATCTATCGGTTTAAATTTGAACCTGAACCACCGGTTGTTTCGAATCTGGCAATACTTATGTCATTCTATTCTGTCACAAAAGTCAGTATATTATCTCCACTGAACGAAATGAATCGATTTACGCTTGAGCAACGTTGGGATTTATTGGAAATTTATTTCCAAAACAAAGACAATTGGTCGGAAATTGCACGAAAATGTCGTACAAAATTTGATCGCAGAGAAGGACCAACAGTGCCCGGTATACGCAAGTTTATTGCTAAAGTTCGTGAAACTGGTTTCATTGTCGATGCGCCAAGACGTGAGCGTGCTCGTACAGTGCGTACACCCCGAGAATATCGAAGCTGTGGCTGAGAGTGTGCGTGAGAATCCATCAACATCAACTCGTCATCGTTCTCAAGAATTGAACATTTCACGCACCAGTTTTTTTTGTACCCGCTCTTCATGGTATTGATGTGAACGATGTTTGGTTTCAACAGGATGGTGCAACTTGCCACACATCTCATGCCACAATCGATTTATTGCGTCAAACGTTTGATGGCCGTTTAATTAGCCGAAATGGTGATGTCAATTGGTCGCCAAGAAGCTGCGATTTGACACCGTTGGACTATTTTCTGTGGGCGCCGTTAAAGACAAGTGTTTATGCCGACAAACCAGAGACAATTGAGCATTTGAAGGCCAACATTCGTGATGCCATTGCCGAGATACGACCCCATACACTCGAAAAAGTGCTCGAAAATTGGTCCGATCGAATGGGGTACTGTGGGGCCAGCCGCGGCAGCCATATGAATGAAATAATATTCCTTCTCTAACCGGAACAATTGTACAACAAACAACAAAAAAATAAATTTGGCAAAATTTCAAACCGTTTTTGTTTTATTGCATTTTTAAATTTAAACTTTTAAATGGCCCACCCTTTATATATATATATATATATATATATATATATATATATATATATATATATATATATATATATATATATATACAGTAATACCCCGCTTAGCGCGACCCCGTTACGCGCGGTTTCACTATAACGCGAATTTCAAATTTTCGCGCTCATGTAGTCATTAACTTCTCTATGGTCGCGGGGGGATCCCCGCTTTCTCTGAATATTCTCTTTGAAGAATTGGGAATTCCCTGTCCTTCGACTTTGTTCTATGGGGATTTCCTCGTTCGTTTCGTGTGTTCATTTGTTCCGTAATGTTAGTTCGGTCGGCTGGCAGTTTTGTTTTAATATTTATTGGAGATACATACATACATAATTTAACCCTACGTTAAAAATGCCGCCTGTAAAGAAAAAAGAGCGTAAAAGCGTCACTTTGGAATTGAAGATGAAAGTGTTAAGAAGAATGGAAAATGGAGGCAAAGCAACAATTGTTGGGAGAGATTTTGGACTCTCAGAATCGACTGTGAGAACGATTTATAAAAATCGGGAAAAAATTAAAATCTCCAGCGAAGGTTCAACACCTATAAGTGCAACAAAACTTTCTCGTTCGAGATCATCTATCTTAGAAAGAATGGAGAAATTACTGTCAGTCTGGATCGAAGATTTGAATAAGAAGAACACACCACTAAGTCAAGATCTCATATGCACAAAAGCAAAATCTTTGTATGAGATGCTGAAAACAAAAGAAGGAGAAGGGAGTGCCACTCCGACTTTTGCTGCCAGCAGAGGCTGGTTCCATCGGTTCAAGCAGCGTTCTAATCTTCACAATATCCACATAACAGGCGAGGCGGCCAGCGCGGACATTCAAGCTGCAGCTGAGTTTCCAGACAAGTTTCAAGACTTCGTTAGACGAGAGAAAATTCCTGCTTGTCTCATCTTCAATGTTGATGAGACCGCACTTTACTGGAAAAAAATGCCATCTCGAACATTCATTTCTAAGGAAGAACGTCAAGCCAGTGGTTTCAAAGCTGCGAAAGATCGACTAACACTTCTGCTGGGTGGTAATGCCACTGGTGATTTCAAACTGAAACCTTTACTAGTGTACCATTCAGAAACACCCCGTGCAATGCGAGGCACAGACAAGACAAGTCTACCAGTTGTGTGGCGATCAAACAGAAAGGCGTGGGTTACACGGGAAATTTTTCAAGAATGGTATTCTAATAGTTTTTGCCCATCAGTCAAATCATACTGTGACAGAAATGGGCTTGAACCTAAAGTTATATTACTCTTAGACAATGCCCCAGGACATCCAACCTCACTTGATACGCCCATAGACTTAAAAAGTGTACGTAAAGTTCCTTCCACCAAACACTACGTCAATATTACAACCTATGGACCAGGGAGCAATAGCAAACTTCAAAGCTTATTACCATCGCCGCACTTTTAGCCAACTAATTCATGAAACTGACGGGGAAGGAAGACAGTCTATGCGAGAGTGGTGGAAGTCATACAACATTATGAAGTCTATTCACAACATAGAAGAGGCTTGGAAGGAAGTTAAAATGAGTTGTATGAATGGGGTGTGGCGTAATCTTTGGCCAGATGTAGTGGAAGCACCTAGAAGAATTGTCCAGATGCAGAGACAAGTGCTTGAAGACATTGCTGCAATGATTGAGGGGTCTGAACTTGAAGATGTCACGGTAGAAGATCTCGTAGAACTTGTAGCAACGCACGACGATCCTATTAGCAATGAAGATCTGATCGAGTTACAGAATAATCCTATCTACGATGAGGAAGAACAAGTAGAAGAGAAAGTTTTATCTTCAGGGGAAATACAAAATGCACTTTCAAAAATTTATTCAGGTTTGGACATATTGCAGAGTATAGACAATAATGATGACCGTGTCTTGACCGTGTGTCAAACAATTAAAAACAGTGTTGGGTGTTATGAACGTATTTTACAAGAACGTAAACAAAACGTTACCCAAAAGACAATAGATGTATTTTTCCGTAAAAAATAAGAGTATGTATTGCATAAAGTGTTCTTAGAATTAAAGTGATTGATTAAAATGATTTGTATTTTTTTGTATTAAATTTTGACTATGTTTAATCATAAACCTCGATATACGCGAATTTCAGTTAACGCGATTTTTTTCGGAACGTATCCCTCGCGTAAAGCGGGGTATTACTGTATATATATATATATATATATATATATATATATATATATATATATACATATATATATATATATATATATATATATATATATATATATATATATATATACATATATATATACATATATATATATATATATATATATATATATATATATATATATATATATATATATATATACATATATTTTTTACTCGTGTTTGCACAAGCTTTCATTTAACACCACACTCGATGACTTGGTAAATTTTTTTTTCACTTCTGATTTCACCCTCCAAAACTAACCCCTTAAGTCAAAATTTAACTCTCAAAACTACATGGCTCTAATGAGGCCATATGAATGAAATAATATTCCTTCTCTAACCGGAACAATTGTACTTCACAACAAAAAAATAAATTTGGCAAAATTTCAAACCGTTTTTGTTTTATTGCATTTTTAAATTTAAACTTTTAAATGGCCCACCCTTATATATATATATATATATATATATATATATATATATATATATATATATATATATATATATATATATACATATATATATATATATATATATATATATATATACATATATATATATATATATATATATATATATATATATATATATTATATATATATATATATATATATATATACATATATATATATATATATATATATATATATATATATATATATATATATATATATATATATATACATATATTTTTTACTCGTGTTTGCACAAGCTTTCATTTAACACCACACTCGATGACTTGGTAAATTTTTTTTTCACTTCTGATTTCACCCTCCAAAAACTAACCCCTTAAGTCAAAATTTAACTCTCAAAACTACATGGCTCTAATGAGGCCATTAATTCCTATATTATTACCAAATTACAACTTTCTATGTCAAATAGTTTCGGAGAAAATCGGATGTGACAGACAGACAGACAGACATACACCGAAGTCATCTTATAAGAGTTCCGTGCGGAACACTAAAAAAGCTCATAACTTTAGTTGACTTATTGGTGTTCTTGATAAATTGTTAAATTAGACGAGTTTTATAGTTGTTAAGGAATCAGGGTGAAACACCTAGCTTGGAATATTTTTTTATCGGTCACCTCGCGCTTAAAATAGGGCGAGGACGTCGTAATATCCGTCAACGTTGTTCAAGTGCCGAAACATACATTTGTATTTCACGGCAACTTCTAGACACCGCGACAGTTGTTTTAGTGACCTAAAAAATCGATAGCATTATTTGGTTTTTCTCTGTTTCTAATTGAAAAAAAAAAATCAACTTTAAACGGTAATTATTATTATATAAACATATCAATAATAGAAAAGGCGTTGAAAGGGTTCACTGTATCACTGTATCATTCATAGTCTGAACACCGGATTTTGAAAATTGTGTTGACAAAGTCACTAATGGGGAGGTGATTAGAAGACTTATCCCAGAAGTTTTTTTTTATTTCAAGAGAGAGATACAAGATTTTGAATGAAGTTTTGGTCTAAATGACACCTTCTAATACAAAAGTTATTTCCGGTTGATCACAGAAGGAGTTTTAGAAATATGAAAGTTTAAATTTGTCGAAACTTATTTATTACACAGTAGGTAATTTCATTACTATATGTTTCTGGCTTCGGTTTCATTCTTTATCTAAAAATGAAAAATATTCATTTAATCAGAAAAATGAACCGGCCTAGTGCAGGTTGGACTTGCGCAATTAGTGTTTCGTACGTTAATTGGTTTTGAAATAAAAATTTTTGTTACGGAGGTATAAAATGATCAATGACTTCACAAAACACACCCCAAATGAGTTTTCAAGAAAGTTTGTTTCCGATCTTTACTAAAAACTGATGCCCTTGAGGTTTGTTTTCAGTTTTTTATATACCAGGCTAGCCGTGCCCGCGACTCCACTCGCGTGGATTTCATTCACTATTGCCGTCACTGCTCATTCCTTATATTACCTAACGTAATAAAATCTATCATATAACATGGCCAGAGAACATACATATGAATTAAAAAAAAACACGTAAATCGAATAAGTAGTTCGTGAGTGATAAGCGCACTAACGGACAGACAGACGGCCAGAGAGACGTTACATGATATTGTTGCATATTTAATAGTTTAGGCAGTGAATTGCAAGAGAGAAACTTTTTTCTGACTTGATTCACTATTATCGTCACCGCTTATTCCTTATGTTACCTAACATAATAAAGTATGTGCTATAACCTGGCCTGTATGTTTTAAAAAAAAGCACGTAAATCGGAGAAGTGGTTCTCGAGTGATAACCGCACTAATGGACAGGCAGACAGACAGAAAGACAGAGAGACAGTCAGACAGATAAATAGAGAGATGTTGCATTTTATATATATATATATATATATATATATATATATATATATATATATATATATATATATATATATATTTATATTTATATTTATATATATATATATATATATATATATATATATATATATATATATATATATATTATATAGATGTTACCTAAAGTAATAAAATACGTCCTATAACTTGGCCAGAAAACCTATGTATGTTTAAAAAAAAGCACGTAAATTGGATAAGTGGTTGTCCAGTGATAAGCGCATTAACGGACAGACAGATAAACAGACAGAGAGAGATACGTTGCATTTTATATATGTTATAGATGGTACCTAACGTAATAAAATATATCCTATAACCTGGCCAGAGAACATATGTATGTTTTAAAAAAAGGTACGTAAATTGGATAAGTGGTTCTCGAGTAATTAGCGCTCTAACGGACAAACAGACAGACAGACAGATAGACAGAGAGACATTGTATTTTATATATATTATTGATAACCTGGCCAGAAAACAAATGTATGAATTAAAAAAAAAACACGTAAATTGGATAAGTGGTTCTCGAGTAATAAGGACACTAACGGACAGACAGACAGAGAGACGTTGCATTTTATATATATTATATTCTTTGCTACATGATATTGTTCCATATTTAATGATTTAGGTAGTGTACTGCAAGAGAGCGCGCTAGCGGCAAACTTTTTCCAACTTGATTTACTATTATCGTCCCTGCTTATTCCTTGTGTTACCTAACGTAATAAAATATATCCTATAATTTGGCCACGTAAAACGGATAAGTGGTTCTCCAGTGATAAGCGCACTAACGGACAGACAGAGAGACGTTGCATTTTATATATATTATAGATAAATTATTAAAGATAATGTACTCGTGATAATTTTGTTCAATCTACACCCTGAGGAGAATATTCCAGAATTTTTTCAAAATTTTTTGATCAGTACTTTTCGAGATAAGGGGGGGACAGCGACTTTTCGTAATTTTTCAAAAATAATACAGTATGCGCAAGTATTATAGTATAGATATTTTTGAACTCGTGTTTTTACAATATTTGACACGCCATTCAATGACCTGGTAAAAAAAATTTTCATTTCCGATTTCGCCCCCCAAAATACCCATACGGAACACTAATAAATTTTTTTTCTCCAAGCTTTTGCCTTCATTAAATTAGTATTTTAGATCGATGAATCCCTTTGAATACATTATCAAAATAAATAAAAACGACTCACCCTTTATAATTAAAAACTTGTAGTCAAAATGTAAGTTTTCAGTTGTGGATAGTACGACAGTTCTTTCTGTTGGCCGTTTCAGCATGATTTTCAAATTTTCCATTGACATTGATAATAATAACACGATATATTGAAAGCTACCTTCTTTCGCCGCCCAGATGTATTTTATATATTATTGATGGAGAAAAAAAGCTAAGGGATAGCTTTTTTCTCCAACAAGGACGAGGAATAAATTTAATATTGCAATTCATTTCTTAGGTCACATCTCAGTCCCCTTTACTTACTGTATGCCTTAAGATTGGAAATTATGTGAAAATATCATTTTTTCGACTTCAAGAATCCTAAAAAGAACATATATCATGATATATTCGAAGCTTCCCACGTTAAGCCCCTATTTCTTGTAATATATCTATTACAAAAATCCTAATAGTTTTCTAGTTTTTAGGGAAAACTAACTCAAATGATATATTAATAAAGATGACGGCACCGATTTTCAGTCGTGACTTTTCTTTAAATGTTCGTGTGAAAGAAGACTTTCAGATCTAGAAAGCTACAAAGTTTTATTTCTCTGCTTTCGATTATTTGCCACTATATCTAATAGACCTAAGTTAATTGGTCTACTAGTTTATTTTTATTTAATTTCGTAGGTTTTGTATATATATATATATATATATATATATATATATATATATATTATATATATATCTATATATATATATATATATATATATATATATATATATATATATATATATATATATATATATGTATATATGTATATATGTATATATGTATATATGTATATATGTATATATGTATATATGTATATATGTATATATATATATATATATGTATATATGTATATATGTATATATGTATATATGTATATATGTATATATGTATATGTATATGTATATGTATATATATATATATATATATATATATATATATATATATATATATATATATAACACGTAGGCTGAAAAGTTTTGGGTCTGACACATAGATGTAGCCCTTTTCAAAAAATCCATATGATTTTTAGGAAGTACTAACCTTCAAACGATACGTGTCGAAATTTTTCATAACATTTCGACGATTAGTTTACAAGTTACAGTGGTTTTAGTGACGCTACTTTTGATATTTTCAAAACAATGGAAAAAATCGAATTTCGTGTATTGAACTGTTATACTGTTTTTTGGTGAGAAAAAATACCGTTCAAGCAAAGCAATGGCTTGATAAGTGTTACGGGAACTCTGCCTCAGGAAAATCACTCATCATTTACTGCTATGCTGAATTTAAACGCGGTCGTACAGATACAAATGATGCTGAACGTTCGGGAGGTGGTTATACCGGAAAACATCAAAAAATCTACAAAATTATTTTGGATGGACGTAAAGTGAAATTGCGTGAGGTAGCTGACACCCTAAAGATATCAAAAGAACGTGTTGATCCTATTTTGCATGAACATTTGGGCATGAGAAAGTTCTGTTCGAAATGGGTACCGTGTTTGCTCACAGTGGACCAAAAACAACGACGGGTTGATGATTCTGAGCGTTGTTTGGACCTGTTTAAGCGCAATAAAAAGGATTTTTTCATGCGATATGTTACAATGGATGAAGTATGGATCCACCACTACACGCCGGAATCAAATCGGCAGTCAGCTGAGTGGACAGCAGCCGGGAAAGCCGCCCGAAGTGACCAAAGACCCAACAGTCGCCTGGGAAGGTTTTGGCCTTTATATACAGGATGCGGATGGATTAATTTTCATCGACTGCGTTTGAAGGTAGAAATCGCAAAGAAACGGCCCCAAATGAACAAGAAAAAAGTGTTCCTTCGTCAAGACAATGCACCGTGTCACAGGTCAATGGTTCCGATGGCAAAATTGTTTGAATTGAAGTTCGGTTTTTTTCCTCATTCACCGTATTTTCCACATTTGGTCCCCAGTGACTAGTAGTTATTTGCAGACCTCAAAAACATGCTCGCCGGAAAGCGATTGAGCACCGATGGAGAAGTTATCGCCGAAACTGAGGCCTATTTTGAAGGTAAAGACAAATCTTTCTACAAGAAAGGTACAGAAAAGCGTTGGATTGATTGTATCGTTCTTGATGATATGATATTGATGAATAAAGTCGAATTTTGCAAAAAAAAAGTTTTAAGTAGCTAGATCAAAAACTTTTCAGCCTACTTGTTACATAAATTAAATTTTTATTGAAAAATTTTATCTATTGAGAAAAAAATTCAGGATGTACCACTTTAAAGTGTTTGCAAAAATTGTGTTACTCCCATCATATGAGGCAAATTATTTACTATTTGGGGAAAATAATAGAGGCACGAAAGTTAGGGACAAAGACGAAACATACAGTTTTATTATAGATAAAAGACAAAAAATTTGGATAAAAGTTTGAGAGTTAAATTTATTGATAAAAAACCAAAATCAATATTTTGTATTACCCTCTTATCCCTTATTACTGCTTCCAGCTGGTTTTTCATGAAGCAGGTGAGCATTTTCACCACTCTTTCGCCATCGCAACTTTTAAGTCCCTCAGCGATGCAGGGATTTCTGGCTCGAACCCTTCTTTTGAGCTCATCCCACATGTGCTCGATTGGATTGAGGTCAGCACTCCGCGTAGGCCAGTCTAATGTGGGTATTCTTACTTCCACCAGGTGTTGCCGCACTGATGTATCAGCATGTGGCCTCGCATTGTCGTGCGTTAGCACGAAGCTATCGCCAGCAAACCCAGCGTAAGGAACGAAAATCAAATCGGTTTTCGCATCCAGTGAGATGCCTCGACGTCGCACAGTAGGGGAAAAACGAAAAATCGTGTTTCAAAATTGTCTAGAGCCTTCAATTTTGGTTCGATTTGGACGATTTTTTTTTTTAAAATTGAAGCTTATTAAATTCCGAACAAAGTTGTCGGAGCCGATTTTGCAATTAAACTTTTGTTTCAAAATGGCGGACGTCTTCAAAATGGCGGTTTCTGATTATATAGCGACTGAGACACAGAAAACGCTTACAGTTTCAAACCAAGTTGTGCTAAAATGCGTGTATGTATGTTTTTTTATGTCGCAGATAATATATCTAATATCACAGTTACAAGATTAATAATAATGAACCCAAAATGGCTGCCATGAACAATAAAAGTATTATAAATATGAATAAACGTACCATTATTATTTTATATCCATAACATTTGCGTAAATAATTTCTTTAAGGTTGTTAATTATAAATATGTTTCAACAATTGACTTAAAATGGCAAATCAAGTATGGCGGATGCCAAATTGAATCGAGCAAGAAAGTTTCTCTGTGGCATTTAGACTGTGGCAGTCAGATCATTCAAGTTATTCAAGTTTAGTTGCGGGATTTAATTTTCATGCAGCTATTGCTAGAATATTGCTGCTGTAAATTTTAAGTATCGTAGACAATTTTCTAGCAGCCAAACACGCAGAAAAGGACAGCTCACACAGCTAGAAAATGGCTACAACAGCTAAAACGTTTTGTTAAAATAGGGACGGCTAAATATTTTATGTAAGAGTAAGTTAAGGTTAGACATATTTATTTTCTTATTTTTCTAGTCTATTCCTATAATTCAGTAGTTCTGTATATGTACTAAAGGGTTTTCTCGTTAATAAAGATTATTATTACTCTTACAAAATACACGCAGAGAAATGCTAAAATAGGGACAGTTAAATATTTTGCTGCATTAGCCACTGTTTAGCAACAGCAGCCACTTTTTTTTTTCTACAACAGCAAACAATGTGGCTAGTGCAGCAAAATATTTAGCTGTCCCTATTTTAACAAAACGTTTTAGCTGTTGTAGCCATTTTCTAGCTGTGTGAGCTGTCCTTTTCTGCGTGTATCGCTGTTTTTTATATCTGCTAGAAAATTGTCTACGATACTTAAAATTTACAGCAGCAATATTCTAGCAATAACTGCATGAAAATTTAAATCCCGCAACTAAACTTGAATAACTTGAATGATCTGACTGCCACAGAGAAACTTTCTTGCTCGATTCAATTTTGGCATCCGCCATACTTGATTTGTCATTTTAAGTCAATTGTTGAAACATATTTATAATTAACAACCTTAAAGAAATTATTTATGCAAATGTTATGGATATAAAATAATAATGGTACGTTTATTCATATTTATAATAATTTTATTGTTCATGGCAGCCATTTTGGGTTCATTATTATTAATCTTGTAACTGTGATATTAGATATATTATCTGCGACATAAAAAAACATACATACACGCATTTTAGCATAACTTGGTTTGAAACTGTAAGCGTTTTCTGTGTCTCAGTCGCTATATAATCAGAAACCAACGTCCGCCATTTTGAAACAAAAGTTTAATTGAAAAATCGGCTCCGACAACTTTGTTTGGAATTTAATAAGCTTCAATTTAAAAAAAAATCGTCCAAATCGAACCAAAATTGAAGGTTCTAGACAATTTTGAAACACGATTTTTCGTTTTTCCCCACTGTGCGTCGGTCAACCGACTATTTCTTAGAGTTGTGTTGACAATGAAGTGGTTGTCTCGCTCCGAGGTATACCTTCTTCTTCCTGATCCTGGTCTCCGTGTAAAGGCGCCAGTCTCTTGGTAACGTCTGTAGACTCTGGACACTGCTGACTGGCTCAGGTGCGGTTGCGCAGTGACTACACGTTGGCTATATTCTTCTTGCAGTAGGTTAGTGACTTATGCCATTTTTTCCGGGGTAGTATCCGTTTTCCGATGACGTAATTAGTGAGCAGATACAGCAGATACATTGATATAAAGGACTGATAGGAAAGTGCAGTTGCATGTGTTTTTATAGGGATGAATAGCGCGCAACGAGTACGTTGCTGAGCGAGCAAAAAGGGTTCTATTGAATAAAACCGTTTTAATTAGTAAAACTTTTTGGAACTGTTAGGATCGGTGTTAAATGAAGCAAAATCATTTGAGTCGATTTTTTTGCTCACCAGTGTAGTATTGTACAATAGTAATGCAATAAAAAAAATCTGAATCATAGCGCCATTTGTTTTCCAATTGGTACAAGATGTTGCACCAATAATACTTTTAGGTTCCAACGATCATCGTTTAAAGTTTGTAGATGTTTTTAATAATTCTTAAAATATTGAACTATATTTACTTTATTGGTACAAAGTACGAGGCTGGTTTGAAAAGTCCGTGCAAAGTCCGAGAGATGGCACCACTGGCGCGTATCGAGGTCATGTTTAGTTAGTAGCATCTCTTGAATGAACGCACACCAAGTTTCAGCCATATTGGTCTATTTCTTTGTGTTTGGCATTCGTGTGAATCAAGGAAGTCGAGTGATTTTCAAGAAATGGACGAAAAAGAATTTCGTGTGGTGATTAAACATTACTTTATGAAAGGCAAAACGCCTCAGGAGACTAAAGAGAAGCTTGATAAACATTATGGTGACTCTGCACCTTCGATTAGAACAGTTTATAAGTGGTTTCAAAAATTTTCGGACTGGCCATATGGGCACAAGTGACGCTGAACGTTCTGGACGGCCTGTGGAGGTTACGACTCCAGAAATCATTGACCAAATCCATGATATGGTGATGGATGACAGAAGAGTTAAGGTGCGTGAGATTGCTAGTGCTGTGGGCATCTCGACTGAACGGGTACATAATATTTTGCATAAACATTTGGACATGAGAAAGCTATCCGCAAGATGGGTGCCGCGATTGCTCACGATTGACCAAAAACGGAATCGTGTGAAGTGTTGCAAGGATGGTTTGCAGCTGCTCCAGAAGAATCCAGAGGACTTTAAGCGTCGTTTCGTCACTGTGGATGAAACATGGATACATTACTATACTCCTGAGACCAAACAACAATCTAAACAATGGGTTACCAAGGGGGAATCTGCACCAAAAAAGGCGAAGACGGTCCTTCGGCCGGAAAGGTTATGGCGACTGTCTTCTGGGATTCGCAAGGGATAATCTTCATCGACTATCTGGAAAAGGGTAAAACTATTACAGGTGAACATTATTCATCGTTATTGGACCGTTTGAAAACCGAGCTGCAAGAAAAACGCCCGCGATTGGCCCATAAGAAAGTCCTTTTCCATCACGACAACGCACCAGCACACACCTCAGCAGTTGTGGTCGCAAAATTAATGGAAATAGGATTCCAACTCGTTTCACATCCCCCCTATTCTCCAGACTTGGCTCCCTCGGACTACTATTTGTTCCCCAATTTGAAGAAATGGCTGGCGGGACAAAGATTTTATTCAAACGAGGAGGTGATTGCAGACACTAATGGATATTTTGCAGACTTGGACAAATCCTATTATTCGGAAGGGATCAACAAACTAGAACATCGTTGGACGAAGTGTATAAGCCTAAAAGGAGACTATGTCGAAAAATAAAAAGGTTTACACCAAACACATAAGTAGTTTTTATTTTTGCACGGACTTTTCAAACCAGCCTCGTATATAGCAAGTTTACGTAAGATCTGTGGCCTAGCCAAAGGGGATATATACCCCTTCTGCCACAATGGAAGGGAAAAATAGTGTGCTCTTAGAGACAGGGCTTTTTTTTATTAGGGAAATTCTCTTGTATAATGTGAAAAATCTTCCATTGGTCATTGATTTTGAGGGTTTATCAGTGTAAGAGGTTTTATTTATATTAAGAGATTCCACCCCCGGTTGTCGATTGGCCCCCTCTATAAGTCAGTTTGCTTACAATATTCTTTTTTCCTTTATATCCGTATGCTCCACCGCCACTTGGACCACTACGATATTCGTGATATTTTTTCCTTTTTTGTTTTACCACAGTAACTGTTGCAAAAACGTCGGAAATAGTTGTAATTAATAGTCATTCATCTATAGTTTTTTTTTCATTTAATATATTATTTATATTTTACAACATTTAAAAATGACTTAGAAAGCTAAAAACACGTCGCGGTCTGCCTAGATAGCTACCGTGTTTTTAGTTGATATAATATTGCATAATTCTGTGTCTCTATTAATTTTCGTGGAAAAGACCCCTAAAAATGACCCGAGTATATACACATTTTTTTTGAGAACTCCAAGGATATATCACAAGTGGATCACTTTGTATGCATATTTGTTATTTATTTCGATTCGTTTGGAATTTCTTCTATTTTACTATTGTTTTTTTTTATCTAAGCTATTAAAATATCTATGTTTTAGATTTAGTGCCCATATAATTTATGTTTTCGTATAGTAGTTCTACTCTACCTACACTAAATTATTTATAACGCCTTAAACAATTTTATTAAGTGTGATTGAAATTGCAATTTAAGACTTTAGAATGGTTAAATCGCGTGTCTCGCGTGGCCTTAACGTTGAAAATTAATTTACTTATGATTATAAGAAAAATAGAAAAACAACGTAAACATTTTACTTACTTTGAGTGTAAAATAAAATTTATCAAATTCATTTTTAAAGATTTTAAATACGAGGCTGGTTTGAAAAGTCCGTGCAAAGTCCGAGAGTTGGCACCACCGGCGCGTATCGAGGTCATGTTTAGTTAGTAGCATCTCTTGAATGAACGCACACCAAGTTTCAGCCATATTGGTCTATTTCTTTGTGTTTGGCATTCGTGTGAATCAAGGAAGTCGAGCGATTTTCAAGAAATGGACGAAAAATAATTTCGTGTGATGATTAAACATTATTTTATGAAAGGCAAAACGCCTCAGGAGACTAAAGAGAAGCTTGATAAACATTATGGTGACTCTGCACCTTCGATTAGAACAGTTTATAAGTGGTTTCAAAATTTTCGGACTGGCCATATGGGCACAAGTGACGCTGAACGTTCTGGACGGCTATCCGCAAGATGGGTGCCGCGATTGCTCACGCTTGACCAAAAACGGAATCGTGTGAAGTGTTGCAAGGATGGTTTGCAGCTGTTCCAGAAGAATCCGGAGGACTTTAAGCGTCGTTTCGTCACGTCTCTGTGGATGAAACATGGATACATTACTATACTCCTGACACCAAACAACAATCTAAACAATGGGTTACCAAGGGGGAATCTGCACCAAAAAAGGCGAAGACCGTTCCTTCGGCGGAAAGGTTTATGGCGACTGTCTTTTGGGATTCGCAAGGGATAATCCTCATCGACTATCTGGAAAAGGGTAAAACTATTACAGGTGAATATTATTCATCGTTATTGGACCATTTGAAAACCGAGCTGCAAGAAAAACGCCCGCGATTGGCCCACAAGAAAGTTCTTTTCCATCACGACAACGCACCAGCACACACCTCAGCAGTTGTGGTCGCAAAATTAATGGAAATAGAATTCCAACTCGTTTCACATCCCCCCCATTCTCCAGACTTGGCTCCCTCGGACTACTATTTGTTCCCCAATTTGAAGAAATGGCTGGCGGAACAAAGATTTTATTCAAACGAGGAGGTGATTGCAGACACTAATGGATATTTTGCAGACTTGGAAAAATCCTATTATTCGGAAGGGATCAACAAACTAGAACATCGTTGGACGAAGTGTATAAGCCTAAAAGGAGACTATGTCGAAAAATAAAAAGGTTTACCCCAAACACATAAATAGTTTTTATTTTTGCACGGACTTTTCAAACCAGCCAGTAAATCTTTCTGTCAATATTATTCTATTAGTTTTTAAATACTATTATTTATGGCTTATCGGGCTAAGAACGTTAATGAGTTTTGCCTTTGCATTAAAAGTCGAAAATCCAAGAATAATGGACGCCTCAGGCGTGCCAGTTGTCAGTCATCAAGCTAGGACATGCCATATTTCGCACCCTCCCCTTCCTTCTCCCTCCTCTCAATCCGAGCGTGGTTTTGTCAAGACGCCTTCCGTGTACGGGAAATAGCAATCACTATCGTTTGCTGGGCCGTTCGGGTGTCATGACATCGGTCTTTGCAAATTTCCTGTCTCACTTCTCCCATGTTCAGTTCTTAAATCCGCAAGAACTCCTCAGCTGAGGAAGGATGTTTGACCTGCGTGTTCACTTTCAAAGGCAACAGTTTGTAAGTGGGATCAGTTTGTTCGGTTTACATTGTGTGTTGTTTATGGCATTTATTCTGGCTCCAGAGAGTTCCGACTCTTGTGGTGAGGGGACCACTTTTTAAAATGTTTATTCATGTAATTATTTTGAAAACTTCACGCATACACATGAAAAAACTTCCTAAAATACACCGAACAAACCGTGAGACAAACTAATCACACGCTCGATTTACATATTTTTGCGAATTAAGGATCTACACAAAGAAGAAACTTATGTCATAACGGTCAAATAGTCCAAAGCAAGGACGACTTCTGTGCATAGCAGCAAAATATCCGCATGATTTTAAACAAAAATTAATTGCTCTATTTGTTGACGCCATCTATGTTCCTAGTTTGGCAGAAGAGTAAAAGTTAAAAATGTTTAGAATTTTTTATATCTGGTATGTTAGTATAGATAGGTGCCCTCAAGAAAACGACAATTTTGAAAAAATGGATCCGAAACACAGTTTTTTTGGTTATGCCTTTTTTCGAGCAAAAATTATAGAGTATGAAGCTACCTCCAATTTTTTTTATTTTTTTTAGTTTTTGGATTATCATAAAAAAGGTAATAATTAATTTGGAAATCATTTAAGTATTTTTTCTCTAGATTATTGTTACATATTGGCAATAGATAATAGACGATGTCGTTCAATGATTTCTGACTATGTTTTGGTGTTCAGGAACTTCTGTTAGGCAATAGTGAGTAGTATTTACGAAACATATTCTTTCTATTTCTTCTCCCCCCCCTTCAGAAATTGACTTTCTAACGCTTTCCTTAAAATCTCAGGAATAATAAGAAGCTGAAATATATTTGACAAATGTCTTCTCAAACACTATTTATTATAAACTAGTTTGTACTTGCTAAAGAATGATTGTGCTTTGTACGAGGCTGGTTTGAAAAGTCCGTGCAAAAATAAAAACTACTTATGTGTTTGGGGTAAACCTTTTTTATTTTTCGACATAGTCTCCTTTTAGGCTTATACATACACTTCGTCCAACGATGATCTAGTTTGTTGATCCCTTCCGAATAATAGGATTTGTCCAAGTCTGGAAAATATCCATTAGTGTCTGCAATCACCTCCTCATTTGAATAAAATCTTTGTCCCGCCAGCCATTTCTTCAAATTGGGGAACAAATAGTAGTCCGAGGGAGCCAAGTCTGGAGAATAGGGGGGATGTGAAACGAGTTGGAATCCTATTTCCATTAATTTTGCGACCACAACTGCTGAGGTGTGTGCTGGTGCGTTGTCGTGATGGAAAAGGACTTTCTTGTGTGTCGTTTTTCTTGCAGCTCGGTTTTCAAACGGTCCAATAACGATGAATAATATTCACCTGTAATAGTTTTACCCTTTTCTAGATAGTCGATGAGGATTATCCCTAGCGAATCCCAAAAGACAGTCGCCATAACCTTTCCGGCCGAAGGAACGGTTTTCGCCTTTTTTGGTGCAGATTCCCCCTTGGAAACCCATTGTTTAGATTGTTGTTTGGTCTCAGGAGTATAGTAATGTATCCATGTTTCATCCACAGTGACGAAACGACGCTTAAAGTCCTCCGGATTCTTCTGGAACAGCTGCAAACCATCCTTGCAACACTTCACACGATTCCGTTTTTGGTCAAGCGTGAGCATTCGCGGCACCCATCTTGCGGATAGCTTTCTCATGTCCAAATGTTTATGCAAAATATTATGTACCCGTTCAGTCGAGATGCCCACAGCACTAGCAATCTCACGCACCTTAACTCTTCTGTCATCCATCACCATATCATGGATTTGATCAATGATTTCTGGAGTCGTAACCTCCACAGGCCGTCCAGAACGTTCAGCGTCACTTGTGCCCATATGGCCAGTCCGAAAATTTTGAAACCACTTATAAACTGTTCTAATCGAAGGTGCAGAGTCACCATAATGTTTATCAAGCTTCTCTTTAGTCTCCTGAGGCCTTTTGCCTTTCATAAAGTAATGTTTAATCACCACACGAAATTCTTTTTCGTCCATTTCTTGAAAATCACTCGACTTCCTTGATTCACACGAATGCCAAACACAAAGAAATAGACCAATGTGGCTGAAACTTGGTGTGCGTTCATTCAAGAGATGCTACTAACTAAACATGACCTCGATACGCGCCGGTGGTGCCATCTCTCGGACTTTGCACGGACTTTTCAAACCAGCCTCGTATATTATACGAAAAAATTCATCTTATGAACACATTTTGCTTTTCTATTTAGCCTTATGACTTTGACTTGCGACACATAAATCTACTTGGAGTAGTAGTTTGTATTGTTTTTCTCTAAAATAAGAATTTGTCTATAAACCATATAATTTTCGAATTAATTGAAATTCATGAAATGATTTTTACAAATAATCGAGCCGTATCTTTCCGAGATGTTTGACGATAAATAATTGAAAATATTGAAAAAAAAAACAACGTAATTTTCACGTTCTTTGACTTTACTTTTACTAAAAACGACGTATAACCCGACCTATACAAAGTAACTCTTTTAAATTCCTCCTGCACCTCATTGATTTCTAATGTGCTTAATCCTAAATAGTTGAAAATAATGAAAAAAATAAAACAATTTTTAGACTCCTCATCTTCAAAAACCTTTAAAAGGACGTATAACAGGATATACTTTAACCAACCCTCTAAGACCCATAACTATAAAATAATTGGGTTTCAAATCTGTTTTCATCTGCTTATTTCAATCAAAATCCAAGAAAAATTTTGATAATTGACCCCCTTCCCCCCAAGAGATATCGCTCAAAAACTATAAGTTTTATTTCCATTGCAAGTATTCTATATATACTACACTTAAAATCGATATCTCATTTCCTTCGAAAGTTATTATACCAACAGACCGATTGGCGTACCGACTCATCGAAATGGAGGACTATGTTGTTTTTGATGCCTGAAACGTGAAAAAGTCACGATTCCATTGGCAAGGAAAGAAAGAATCATAGAACGCATTTTTGGTCTGTAATTTATTGATTTTTTTTTCTATTTAAACTTAAATATAAAAGACGTTTTTATTACCATATATATGCCCTTGTCTCGTTTGCAGTAGTTTTCATGACTACTAGATGATACGAATAAATTTTGCTTACCTATAGAGAGTCATCTATAGATTAATTTTATCTCTTAAAACAAGAATTAATTGCACATCTTTATATCTTAATTTTTTTCTCGTAATTAAGCTAAAAAAAAATGCTTTTACTGAAAAATCATGTTCGTCGTTCTGGATATTTCCTAAACATAAACTTTCTCTGAAAGAAAAGTCAGTTAAATACCGATCGTCATTCTTTATTACAAGAAAACCGACTTGTAATAAATCTAAAAATAATCTGCATTCGCTTATTTACAATACAATAACATTTGATCCCCCAGACATGTTTAATAGCAATTGCGTTACGATTCTGCCGGATTGCTTACACCTTGCAATAAAAATGTACTCCGGATATACGATTTATATGGCCACGACTGTACTTTATTCATAATTTTTCTTCTATATTCAAAACTGAAATTAGTTTTTGTTGTTTGGTAGGAAGTAAACTACCCACTCTTGCTTATATTTATTTCAATTTGAAAATCCATTGTAATTTTCATATATTTTTATTTAATAATCCTCTTTCCCCGTAATGTTACATATTTTTGACTTTTCAACCGTTTATTTTGGAACTATTAATCATATTGTAAATTATAACACTCAAAACATTTTGTTATCTCTTTTTAAATTGAACCACGTTTTTGTCGGTAATGTAATCATAAATTATAAATGGTTTCCTGGAGTATGCATTTTTATTGCCTAAAGCTGAAGAGAATGTAAAACATTTATATGATGCATTATAATGCAGGAAAAGTCAGAACACAAATGACAGTAAAATAAAAAATTGCTCTATACAAATCAAAAGACGGGAAAACATTTTGTTTAAATAACAAGTGTTGGAGAACCTATTAAAAATGAAACAGGTAAAAAAAAGCTGACCTTAAGAACAGGAATGTAAAGATATAAAATTTTTTTAAATAAAATCACCTTAAAATCACTCTGTTGCCTGTAGCCGGTCTAACAAAATGGAGTAAACTTTATTTATGTTTTTAAACATTTTCTGTCGTAATTTTCTGTATTTTCCTCATGGATACGAAAAACAATGTTAATAATTATCATTGAAAGAAATTGTTCTAATAAGCACCATCTAGCAGTAAGTAATTTGATCATTTTAGGTTTTTTTCTTTTTGTAAAAAGAAGAAAATAAAGTATTTTTGAAAGCTTGGCGTAGGTAAAAAGGTGTTTAGAACTTTTTAGCTCTTTTTTCCATGACCGCCTACACCAAAAATTTCAAGTTTACTATATATATATATATATATTGTAACATTCATTTTTTCCTAGATTTTAAGACCATGTAATGTTACTGATTTTTCACTTCAAATTGTACTTATTTTCATTTTTGTATCGAACGGTATATTAATAAGAGATTCCAAGCCGTTCGGTATATTAGTGTGTGTTTAATTTCTTTAGTTCTTTTAAAATCAGGATTCACTCAATTCATTATCAGAAATTAAAGCGGGGCTGCAAGAAAATTGTGCTCAAGCTTGGGGCAACCAATTTTCACACGGTACAAAATTGCGCCCAAGCGTGGGAAAAAAACAACTTTTCACAACGCCTCAAAAAGCGGGTAAGTTAACACATTACAAAATAGCGCTGTCAACGCGGGGCTTTTGGAATTTTATTTTTTAAAAGGGTTCAGTGTACTAGCTTTCGAACAAAGTAAAAGCTCTAACTTTGCAGATATTTTTATTTCATAATATTTATTAAACGAAACTACAATATAGCAGTAAGACAAAAGCAGGAAATTTGTAGAATTTTTTATTTCAATTTATCTGATGGTGGTATAGATATTTGAATTTTGTTAATTGACTCTAAGATAAGTGATCCCTGTTTTTTTCTTAAAAGCTAGCTTTATAGTTCAGATTAGCAGATGTGCTGGTTTACTTTAATTTTTTGCAGTGTTAGATTTATTTTGCGGTTAACCGAACAAAAAACTGTTCTTTCTTCTCACCGATGTTTTGCATGAATATTAAAAATACTTAGCTAATACGAAACGATATCTGGAGATTTTTTGTTGAAAATTCTTAACATATTTGGGTAAAAGAATTTAAATACAAGGCGATACTTAGAAATTTTTTTTGAAATTGTCGAAGATTTTTTTTAATGTTTAGTAAAGAAGTTTACATATTCTAGTTGCCTTTACATGATTTTATTTTGACTATTGGGAGCACAGGAGAAATACTTTCACGACTTTTTAAACAATTCTTTTAAATTGTATTCATTTATCATGGAAGCATTCAATTTTAAAGTCAATCACCTACTAGAATATGAGTTAGACTATGAAAAGAAAATCCGTCGTATTTCCTCAGAATGTCCGGTCGCGGATAAAAGAAAGATTTCAACGAGGATCTTAAGTAAAGAAATCCAATAGATCAGATTGGACTAAATGGTTACAAAAAGTTTCTGATTTTTTTAAGTCTAATAAAAATTCTCCTTTTCAAGTTAAAACTCCTGCTTCTCCAAATGGTCACATGTCTCCTTTATTCGTGCATAAATATTCAGATAACAGACCGCATATCGAGATAAATCTATTAGGTGCCCATTTCTCGGCTTTATTTGACTCTGGTGCAAATGCCTCCGTTATAGGTCAGAATGGTATTAAAATTTTAAGTCGTTTAAGTATAAAAATATGCCATGTCAAAAATAGAAGTGTTACCACTGCAGATGGCAGCCGTCTAAAAGTTTCAGGTACGGTTGAGTTTGCCGCTAGTCTGCAATGGTCATTGTTTAGTAATCTCTGCTCTAGTAGTACCTTCTCTATCACATACTTTGGTTTTAGGATGTGATTTTGCACAAAAATTCGGAATTCTAGTAAATTTTAAAAATTATTCGTGGTATCCACAGTCCCTAGAAGTCAACTCTCAAACAAGTTTTAAAGATTGTTATTCAGAAAGTTCTTTAGAAAACCTTTTCTCGCGTCTATGTACCCTAGATGATCTCTCGCGGACGGAACGCTTAAAAGCAGAAAAGTAATAAGCTCTTTTCAATGAAATAAGTAGTAAAGATAGGTTAGGCCGAACGAATAAAAACAACATGTCTATAGATACGGCTGATGCCAGTCCTGTAAAGACAAGGCCCTTCGCCATGTCTCCTTATATGTCAAAAGTAATAACTAAAGAGTTAGACGAAATGTTGAAACTCGGAGTGATTGAAGAATCAAACAGTCCTTGGTGTTCTCCAATCTTATTGGTGAAAAAGGCCGATGGACAGTATCGTCTATGCTTTGACGGAAGAAAGCTCAACGAGGTCAGCAAATTTGATAACTATCCATTACCGAACATCGACAGAATTTTGACATCACTCAGGAATGCTAAGTATGTATCTTCGATAGATCTTAGAAAGGCTTTCTGGCAAATTCCTTTAGACAAATCCTCTAAGGAAAAGACCGCTTTTGCAGTAGTAGGCCGAGGTCTATTTCAGTTCGTCACTATGCCGTTTGGTCTAAAGAACGCTGCTTAAACTCAGCAACGTTTAGTGGACGCTATATTTGGTCCGAAATATGAGCCACATATTTTTACCTATCTCGATGATATTTTAGTAACATCGGAAGACTTCGAATCGCATATTCGCTTACTTAAAGAAGTAAAAGATAAATTGAAAGAGGGCCGGACTGACGATAAATTTGAGCAAATGTGATTTTTTCAAAACTTCTCTAAAGTTTTTAGGCTATATTGTAGGCTCAAATTCCTTGCGTACCGATCCGGATAAAGTAGCAAGCATGGTTAATTATGCGAGACCTACTAATACTACGGAAGTTAAGCGCTTCGTAGGAATGTGTTCATGGTACAGACGTTTTATCGAGAATTTTTTCTACCCTGTTGTCGCCTATTAATGATCTTTTGAAAGGACGAAAAAAAGGACAATCGATAGATTGGACAAAGGCAGCCGAAGAATCTTTTATAAAGATTAAAGAGCTATTGGTTTCAGCTCCCATTTTATCCCAACCAGATTTCTCCCAACAGTTTTATATTTCTAGTGATGCTTCTAATACCGGTTTAGGGGGCGTCCTAACACAGAAAATCAATGGTGAGGAAAGAGTGATAGCGTATGCCAGTAGAACTTTATCAAGGGCTGAACGTAACTATTCGTTTGTTGAAAAAGAATGTTTAGCAGTACTCTTTAACATCGAAAAGTTTCGACCTTACATAGAAGGTGTTCCTTTCACGGTCATAACAGATCATTATAGTTTATTGTGGCTTAATTCTATTAAAAACCCTAGTGGCAAACTAGCGCGTTGGGCGATTAGGCTGAGACAACATACGTTTAATTTAATTCATAGAAAAGGAGTCCACAATGTTATTCCTGACGCTTTGTCAAGAATCCCAGATCATACAGTGGACGAAAACAGTCTTAATGCACAAATTGACGTAAGAATAGATACAGTTGATATAGATCGCATTGATCCATGGTACGATAATTTGCGGCAGCAAATTAAAGAATTTCCTCAAAATTTTCCGCAGTGGAAGGTGGAAAATGATTTCGTGTACAAGTTTATCCCAAACCAGTTGCCTTTAAAAGTTAATGTACCCGAGTGGAAAATACTAGTTCCTAAACCACAGAGAGAGGAAATTATAGACTTGTGTCACACTCCTCCTACTTCTGGTCATTTTGGTTTTTTTATAAAACTCTTCACAGGGTTCAGGAACAGTATTATTGTGAAGTATGTGGAGTGCAGAAATCTCCAAATGCACTACCTATGGGACTGATGGGAAAAGAGAAAACGGTTAATTACCCTTTTCAAGTCATAGCAGCTGATCTAGTAGGCCCATTCCCACGTTCAAAAAAGGGAAATAAATGGCTTCTCGTGGTTTCTTGCTGGTTTACAAAGTATACCATGCTATTTCCTTTGAAAAGCTCTAAAGCTGAATATATAGAGAGAATTTTGGAAAATAATGTCTTTCTAATCCACGGGGTCCCATCGCTCTTAATATGCGATAACGGTACTCAGTTTACCTCTAAGAGTTTTAAGAGCTTAAGTGAAACTTATGGTTTTAACATCCGTTTTAATCCTGTGTACTCTCCACAATGTAATTTTGTTGAACGTAATAACCGAACAGTCGGGACCGGTTTAAGAAGTTACGTTGATTCACATGACACTTGGGATGGCAATATCTCCAAAATTCAACAAGCAATAAATACCGCAAGACACGAAGTAACCGGGTTCACACCGTCTTTCTTAGTTTACGGCAGACATATACCTCTATCCGGATCGTATTATAAAAATTTAGATTTGGATGTCAATGCTGACAGCGAAATAATTCCGGGTAACAGGGGTGCGTACGCCGAAAATTTAAAGGGTTTAAAAGATATTTTCACCGACGTGCGTAGTAGGATACATAAGGCTTATGAACGGAACAGTAAGTCTTACAACCTTAGAAAAAGGGATTTTTCCTTTAAGATAGGTGATCACGTTTGGCGAAAAATAAAATTCTTTCCAATGCAGCTGATAAATTCACATCTAAGTTGGTACCTAAGTATGTGCATTGCGTGATAAGAGAAAAGATTTCAGACTTAGTTTATGGTTTAGTTAATTTAGATGGGACTAAAGTAGGACAATGGCATATTAAAGACTTAAAACCATTCAATGAACCTAACCCTAATGAAAGTTTGTCAGAAGAAGAATAATTTATATTTACATTATCTTAATTGCTTTACTTTATTTTTTTTTGATGTTGCTCTGTAGAGGTGACGACCTCGTTTTTTTGACTGTTATAAAAGTTGAGCAGAGAGTAGCTTACTTTTATTGTTTAATGCTAAGGTTTTGGGTATTGGCCATATCCCAAACTTAGGTTGATTGGGGTTGATGTTTAGCATCGACTCAGCTGTTGCGAGCTTGCGAAAGAGTCACACTCAGGATATATCATAAGACTGGTATGTCGGTGGTCGCGGGATTTGATTTGCTTATGACCCCAAATAATATCCAGTTCTTGACACTTGGAAGCGAAATTTTGATTAGAGGCAATCCAAGGTGATCTTGAGTTAGGACAAGCGCAAGATGTAGCTCGTGTAGTGTGATGTAGAGTCAAAATTTTTATGAGCAATTTCAAAGTTTGTTACCCGAGTGGGTGTATTTCTATTACCTTAGTGGTATATGTTGGGTGCAATTAAGAGTAAATTGATTTTGGTTTATCCAGTAAGTCTAAGACTTGGATTATTTTGATTTAGATCTTCTTCTGAATTGACAAACTGAGGGTATTTTCTATTTTTTTCAGGGCCGTTTAAACGTTACCTTTGAGTCACTAATTTTTTAAAAAATTTTTTGCATGGACTCATAGGCGTATGTTGAGTTTTTTCGGTCTACTACCAGATTGATAGGAAATTGAAGTCCTGCAGGAGAACTAAAGGCTGATCATTTACAGGAGATGAGAGCAGAGTAAGACAGTCGTTTCACAAAGAAATGATCAAAATCTGATACCGAGATGAGAACCTTGTCAAGAGAGGCTAAGCGCAGTGAAGGAAGATTCCTAACCGAATTTTTAGATTTTCACGAGGTAATCTAGAAGTTTGGGCTGACAGAAAACGGTTATGCCTGATACCTGTAGCAGTTTCTTCTAGAGGCTATTGTCTAGGGAGACGATTAACACCATGATCGAATATTTTAGCTGTCAACGATGTTTTTCTTCTTGTTTCTGATTAAGCTGGAAAAGCTCTTGTCGTCTTCAACAGTTTTGTTGCGTTGCCACCGAAAAATAGAGAAAATTTTTGCTTCATGTAGCTTTTTTAAGCTCATTTTCGTTTTTCGGAAATTTCCGTTAGAAGCTTGGTTAAGTCAACCTTGTAAACCTTTTAGGTTGTATCCCATGAGTTATCTGTTTTCACAGATGCCGTTACGACGTTTGGCAGGGAGTTAGTCTTCCTGAAGAACAGACTGATTGGAAGGGTAGTCTATGGGGGGTGAACGTTTGACCTTTGGGACCTTTAGGGGTTTTGTTACCCAATGGTTATTTCTATTTGAACCAAAGGAGAGCCTAGCTACTGTAGTCGACCTCAGCTCCAATTAGCCTATTAGTGGTGACAGGCTGTTGGCAGTAGTGTGTTTCGGAACACCCTATTGATTAAATTCCTTTTTGACTTATGGTGGTGTGGTAGACACCGTTTCAGTTTAGTGGATGCTATAATCTACTCCCTTTTGTTGGTGGACACCAGGGTCACCATTTCCGTATATTATTGGCTCCACCTTTCAGTATATCGTGGTGAGGTGTTTGTCTCCTGTTATGTGGGATGGATTGAATGTTTTTCGTTGTTGTTCAGGGCGAGACCAGTACACGAGGGTTCTTCATGCAACTTGAAGAGGCGCAATGCTGGTTAAGTTTTATATCTCTGTATAGCCACCCTGAAGAATGACGGAGGGCGTTTGTTCTGGCTCATGTTTCTAGGCAGATTTGTCACTTTGGTGCGATGTGCCGAAAATTTGGTTAGCTTTTGCTAAGAGCTTTCACCAAGCTCAGTATGGAGTTATCATAACCAAGAGTTTGGGATTTGAACTCCTGTATATATTTCTGTATATATTTCTGTATGTTGGTTGCCTGAGGGCATGTGCTCAAAATGCGAGATTTTGAGTCGTTTTGCTTATGGACTCCTATATTTAGGATTATGACTTTAGGGAGGTCCTATTTCGAGACTTGCTGTCTCATATAGCTATGTTGGGGAATGTTTCCTTGAATGTTAGTTGTGCGCAGACTAATCATTCTGTTCTTAGTGAACATTGCTTTTTCAAGCAGGATCATTCAGTTTGGTGAATTTTAGCTTTTTATAGCTATTCACTGTGTTTAGAGTGAATTTTAGCTTTTATAGCTATTCACTGTGCCTATAGTGGTATTGTTAGCTTTTATAGCTGCTCACTATGTTAATGGCGAGATTGTTCTTTTAGAACGCAGGCTTTGTGTAGTCGAGGACTATTTACCGAGTGTTTTCTTGGCGAGGAGCCGAGTTTTTTCTGGCGATATACCAGAGTGTTTTGTTGGCGAGGAGCTGACGTGTTTTCTGGCGATTAACCAGAGCGTTTTCCCTGGCGATTTTTGCATGTCTGGATGTCTCAGGACGTCGACATTGCGCGATGTAGAGTTTTCCCTAGCGATTTTAGCATGTCTGGATGTCTTAGGACGTCGACATTGCGTTATAGAGTGCGATTATTTCCGAGTGCGACTAGTAGTGATACTAGATTTAGAATGTTCTCTTAGCGATGAGCTAGAGCATTGATAGCGATTTTTCCCGAGCGTTTGTCTGGATATTTATCCAGATATTTTTTTTTTTTGGCCTTGTTGGCCTTTTGCTAAATGGTCTGACAAGACTTTTTCCTTTTTAGTGTAAGTGTTTGCACTAGAATTATTTTTTTATTTTTTTTTCTTTATTTAAGAATTTTTATAAATTTCTTTTGCTGAAATAGAAAATTTTCAGACAATCCTTAAAATATTTTAAGGGGGGTGTTCATATTTTATTTCAGTTCACTTTTTTGATTTAGACAAGAGTCTAGACAAAGTTATATTTTTTGTTTTGGTAACAATAACAGAGCTGATTCTTTTATATAAGAAGACCGCGATTGTTATTTTGGAAAGGTATTTCTTATGTTCATGCAAGGATTTTTATTTGCTTTTTGATGTACTTAACCTTAGTGTCTAATTAAGTTAAGTCTAGTTATAAGATTCTTGTGATCATGCAAAGATTTTCATTTGGTTCTCATTGTACTTAATATTAGTGCTTAATTGAGTTAAGTCAAGTAGTAAGGTCCGAAGTTTGTACTTTTGTTTTAAGTTCTGACCTTAGTATTAAGTGATAGTGTACCACTTTGTACCTTTTCATAAGTAGCCTAAGTTTAATAGGACTAGTGTAGTCTATTTCTTTTGGAAGGGGGTAAATGTAACATTCATTTTTTCCTAGATTTTAAGACCATGTAATGTTACTGATTTTTCACTTCAAATTGTACTTATTTTCATTTTTGTATCGAACGGTATATTAATAAGAGATTCCAAGCCGTTCGGTATATTAGTGTGTGTTTAATTTCTTTAGTTCTTTTAAAATCAGGATTCACTCAATTCATTATCAGAAATTAAAGCGGGGCTGCAAGAAAATTGTGCTCAAGCTTGGGGCAACCAATTTTCACACGGTACAAAATTGCGCCCAAGCGTGGGAAAAAACAACTTTTCACAACGCCTCAAAAAGCGGGTAAGTTAACACATTACAATATATATATATATATATATATATATATATATATATATATATATATATATATATATATATATATATATATATAGAGGCTGAAAAGTTTTTGGTCTAGCTACTCAAAACACACATTTTTTTTTGCAAAATTCGACTTTATTCATCAACACAGTCTCCTGCAAGAGCGATACAATCAGTCCAACGTTTTTTTTTTTAACATTTCTATACCTTTCTGGAGGAAAGATATGTCTTTTCCTTCAAAATAGGCCTCAGTTTAGGCGATAACTTCTCCACTGGAGCCAAATCTCTTTCCCGCGAGCATTTTTTTGAGGTCTGCGAATAGATAATAATCGCTGGGGGGCCAAATCTGGAGAATACGGTGGATGAGGAAGCAATTCGAACTTCAATTCATACAATTTTGCCATCGTAACCATTGACTTGTGACACGGTGCATTGTCTTGATGAAAGAGCACTTTTTTCTTGTTCATTTGGGGCCGTTTCTTTGTGGTTTCTACCTTCAAACGCACCAATAACTTTATATAATATTCGCTATTTTTCCCTTCTCAGCATAGTCGATGAAAGTTATTCTATGCGCATCCCAAAATACAGAAGCCAAAACCTTCCCAGCCGACTGTTGTATCTTTGGTTGCTTCGGGCGGCTTTCACCGGCTGCTATCCACTCAGCTGACTGCCGATTTGATTTCGGTGTGTACTGGTGGATCATCCATTGTCACATATCGCATGAAAAAATCCTTTTTATGGCGCTTAAAACGGCTCCAAACAGCGCTTAGAATCATCAACACGTTGTTGTTTTTGGTCCACTGTGAGCAAACGCGGTACTCATTTTGAACAGAGCTTTCTCATGCCCAAATATTCATGCAAAATATGATCAACACGTTCTTTTGATATCTTTAGGGTGTCAGCTATCTCACGCAATTTTACTTTACCGTCATCCAAAACAATTTTGTGTATTTTTTTTTATGTTTTCCGGTGTAACCACCATATTTGGGCACCAGAGCGTTCAGCATCATTTGTGTCTGTACGACCGCGTTTAAATTCAGCATACCAGTAAATAATGAGTGATTTTCTAGGGGTAGAGTCGCCGTAACACTTATCAAGTCATTGCTTTGCTTGAACGGTATTTTTTCCCATCAAAAAACAGTGTTTAATCAACACACGAAATTCGTTTTTTTTTTTCTATTGTTTTAAAAATATCAAAAGTAGCGTCACTAAAACCACTGTATCTTGTAAATTAATCGTCGAAATGTTATGAAATTTTGACACGTATCGTTTGAAGGTTGGTACTTCCTAAAAATCATATGGATTTTTTGAAAAGGGCGACATCTATGTGTCAGACCAAAAATTGTTCAGCCTACGTGTTATATATACATATAATATATATATATATATATATATATATAATATATATATATATATACATATATATATATGTATATCTATATATATATATATATATATATATATATATATATATATATATGTATATATATATATATATATATATATATATATATATATATATATATATATATATATATATAATATATATATATATATATATATATATATAGATATATAAATATATATATATATATATATATATATATATATATATATATATATATATATATATATATGTATAGATATACTTATGTATGTTACGTTAGTGATTCACGGATGGAGATGAGTTAATCTGAGAATACATCCGTTCATCTGTTTATATTCTAGGTGGAATTTGGCAGATGCTTTACCAAGGTCTCACTTGGCATTTTCGATGCTGACTCATCGGAGTTCAGTAAGCGACTGCGACTTTCCAATCAAAATAACACTGACCAATGGGATGTAGCTCGATATAGTCCCAAGGTTTTTCTATCTTTTGTATCCCATATAAAAAACATTTCTCCAACTCCCTTCAAAATATGCGTTTATTTCAGCAATCACCTCAACGTTTGAGCCAAATTTTTGTCCGCCGGACCATTTTTTCATATTCGAAGATAGGAAATAATGACTGGGGGCTAAATCTGGGAATATGGTGGATGCTGAAGCAATTCGTATCCTAGTTAAGGAATTTTGCCATGTCGATGACACAAGTGTGCACGCGTTTTTCTTTTACAACATGATTGAAACGATCCAATAAGTTGACATAATACTTTCCATTAATCATTTTGTCCTTTTCGAGATAA
>JAHKBH010000783.1:0-30000 GCA_019049505.1 Pachyrhynchus sulphureomaculatus
CAGAGAATATTTACAATCTATAATCTATAATATATATAAAATGCAATGTTAAAATGCAATGTCTCTATGTCTGTCTGTCTGTCCAATAGTGCGTTTATCAGGCGACAACCACTTATCCGACTTACGTGTCTTTTTTTTTAATTCCTACATATATTCTTTGGCCAGGTTATATGATAATAATAATCTATATCTATAATATATATAAAATGCAACGTCTCTCTGTCTGTCTGTCTGTCCGTTAGTGTGCTTATCCCTCGAGAACCACTTATCCGATTTACGTAATTTTTTAAATTCATACATATGTTCTCTGACCAGGTTATAGATATATATTTTATTACATCTATAATATATATAAAATGCAACGTCTCTCTGTCTGTCTGTCTGTCTGACTGTCTGTCTGTCTGTCTGTCCGTTAGTGCGCTTATCACTAGAGAACCACTTATCCGATTTATGTACTTTTTTTTTTAAACATACATATATTCTCTGGCCAGGTTATAGGCTATATTTTATTACGATAGATAGCATAAGGAATGAGCAGTGACGATAATAGTGAATGAAGTCAGAAAAAAGTTTGCTGCTATCGCATTCCCTTGCAATACACAACCTAAACCATTAAATATGGAACAATATTATGCAGCAGAGATTATCTATAATATATATAAAATACAATGTCTCTCTGTCTGTCTGTCTGTCCATTAGTGCGTTTTATCACGCGAGAACCACTTATCCAATTTACGTGTCTTTTTTTAAATTCATACATATATTCTTTGGCCAGGTTATATAATAATAATAATCTATGTTATATCTATAATATATATAAAATGCAGCGTCTCTCTGTTGTCTGTCTGTCTGTCCGTTAGTGCGCTTATCACTGGAGAACCACTTATCCGATTTACGTGTTTTTTTTTTTTAAAACATACATGTGTTCTCTGGCCAGGTTATCTATCTGTAATATATATGAAATGCAACGTCTCTCTGTCTGTCTGTCTGTCCGTTAGTGAGTTACGTACTTTTTTTAAAACATACATATGTTCTCTGGCCAGGTTATAGGATATATTTTATTGCATTAGGTAACATAAAGAATAAGCAGTGACTATAATAGTGAATCAAGTCGGAAAAAAGGCTACCGTTAGCGTGTTCTCTTGCAATATACTGCCTAAACCATTAAATATGGAACAATATCATGTTGTAAAGAATATAATATATATAAAATGCAACCTCTCTCTGTCTTTCTTTCTGTCTTTTAGTGCGCTTATCACTTGAGAACCACTTATTCGATTTACGTGTTTTTATAAATTTATACATATGATATGTTCTATATAATTCGATATAAGCCTAGATAATGGGAGATAAGTTGAGATAATGGGAGATACGTATAAATAATGGGAGATAAGGAGAAATAAATCTAAGTAATGTGAGTTATGGTGAGATAAGTCGAGATGAGCCTAGATAATGGGAGATAAGTATAAATAATGGGAGATAAGCAGAGATAAGTCTAGATAATGGGAGTTATGGTGAGATAATGGGAGAGAAGGAGAAAAAATGGGAGATAAGGAGAAATATTGCGAGATAAGTTGAGATAAGCCTAGATAATGGGAGATAAGGTGAGATAATGGGAGATAAGGAGAAACAATGGGAGATAAGGAGAAGTGATGGGAAATGAGCAGAGATAAGCTTAGATAATGGAAATTATGTAGAGATAATGGGAGATAAGGAGAAATAATGGGAGATAAACAGAGATAAGACTAAGTAATGGGAGTTATGGTGAGATAAGGAGAAATAATGGGAGATAAAGAAAAATATTACGAGATAAGTCGAGATAATCCTAGATAATGGGAGATAAGGTGAGATAATGGGAGATAAGTATAAATAATGAGAGATAAGGAGAAATAATGGGAGATAAGGGGAAATAATGGGAGATAAGGGGAAATAATGGCAGATATTTTATTACGTTAGGTAACATAAGGAATAAGCAGTGACGATAGTAGTGAATCAAGTCCACGCGAGCGGAGCCGCGGGCACGGCTAGTATATATATATATATATATATATATATATATATATATATATATATATATATATATATATATATATATATGTATGTATATATATATGTATATATATATATATATATATATATATATATATATATATATATATATATATATATATATATATATATATATATATATATATATATATATATATATATATATATTTATTTATTTATTTATTTATTTAATTAACATGCTTTATTTTAATTAAATTTTAATAAAATCTGAATTAACAACACTTAATCTACTACTTCGACATTGCTACAAACTGGTTATATATTATTTTACTGTATGCATAGTCTGCACCATAACATTGTGCTAAAAGGGGAAAAGCAGACGTTCGACTCTTCATGAAAGCATTGCTGATGTTTTGATATTTTTTGTAGTAGCTTTTGCGACTAAGCAGGGGAACTTATCAACCCGATTATTGCCGAGATCAGCCTAGTAAAGAATCGCTTGAGTGTTTGACGATTGAAATAATCGACATCAATCGATACTTCAATCTCTAGTTATAACGTTAATTAAAAATGCGTCGTTGATCAAATAGACTACTCTGAACTTATTCATATGTGTGGTGCAATTCTTGTTGCGGCGTATTTTGCTAGTGTCCTCGTTTGAACTCCTCACAGTCTAACATGGTTTCTAAATTTTTAACACGGAATTATTATGATGGAAATCTAAAATTCAGTGATATTATAATGAATAACAATACAAAACAAACAATAACAAGCAAAATTTACAGCTCGTTTAAATAAATTTTGATTCCGAGTGAAAAGGTACAAAATCGCTAGATCACTTGAATGATCACTTGATTATTGAAATTGTTCATGTACCGACTACTCGACTTTCAAAATAAGTAGATATTTTAATAAAGATACCTGTCAACCTGACATTCAGCAATGTCAAATAAATTTAACTTTATCAAAAGCCATTCATTTAATAGTATTGTAAAAAATTAGATAAACTTCGCCTAAATATCCGAAGGTTATTGCTCCATTTTGAAAAGTCTCTATAGAGATAAAGCAACACTTTAAAAGGAAGTCGGATTTTTTAGTGCAATTGAGTCACTTTAGGCTATATGTATGTTTTCCAAAAGTTATGAGGTATTAGAGCTTGTCATCTTATTTACAAGGAAATTTGAGAGATCATATAGTGCGGTAATATCTTTTATTTTCGATAATTCCGAGGCATATTCAAAAAAGTAACATACCTTTGTTCTCTTTGGGAAAGTGTTAGAACCAGGAAGATATATTTTAAAGGTTTGTGTTTATCCATTCTAAGAATAAGAATTTTATTTACCAGAAGAAAAACTTTCATAGCTAACCGCCGACGATTATTGCTTTTCCGTTGTGTTAAAATTACACAGGCATCAAAAGTAATGGAATTTCACCAAGCGCGTACACCCCCCAAATGGCGAGCAAGGATGTATTTTAGTCTATTAGATCTCATCAGCTGGTTTTAAGCCAGACAGTGTCGAGCATTTTGCAACGATGATAACCCAACATTGAATCGCACCATACGATTGCAGGAACCGAAACAAGTCAAAGCAAGAAATCACTCCCAATACAGTAAAAAATTATACCAGTCCAAACTGAAATACAGACCTCTCGCTAATGGATGATAAGAGTGGTAAAAAATTACCGTAATATACCCACACAAAATTTAAAATGTTAATTACGTTACTTACATTATAGTGAAATAATCATTTATTTACTGGTGAAAATTGCAAGTTAAGGACAAAATTGTTAATTAAATTATTTGTTTCATGAAAAAATGCCGGTACAAATAAATATTTCTTGAAAAAATACGTTTCCATATTTCAACAAATTTTATATAATTAAAGCTGTTTATGATAAATAAATTTATTTGAAACTTTTTTTTTTACTTTACATGTATTTTGCGTATGCTTGGCCAATTTAGCGTAATCAGACCTAGAATACCGCAGAAATGGTTTATTTATGATCGTGATCATTGTTATACCTTACCCATATGAGTTGATTCTTTTACAGTTGCGAAACCTGTCTCAATAGCTTCATTTTCTTCATGTTCAACCCCTTTTTTAGCTTCTAAAAGCAAGTTTAGCATATCTGATCGAACTACTCCTTTTTCTTCTCTAACTTTTATAGTTTCCTTAATTATGCTTTTGAAAAATACTGATGGTTCTTTTTTAAAGATGTGTATTCCAAATATCTGAAAAACATTGCAATTTTACTTATTTAATAGAGTCTGGTTCAATATTTTCAAACCTGTCAATTCTTGGATCAACACTAATTAGACAAAAATCATCATAAATTCGGTTCACAATAATAGAATAAAAAACCGCTTTTTTATTATTGTCGTTTAAAAACAGGCTACCACTCTAACTTGTTTTTTTAAGAATTAGACAAAAGCGTTAAATGCATTATTCAAGAACTTTTTTATGAAGTGAAACAAAGATTTTTAACCTATGACACAAACTTTATTTTTTTTAGATGAAAGACACTGCATGCTAGATCATTAGGGCCTGCCTCACCTATTTTGGTCCCCAGTATGGTGTCAAATGTCACGTACCCACAGATCCAGCTTCCAAAACAGTCAAAACACGGCCCTCCTCATCATCCCAACGCCCAAAGATGCGTTTGCAATAAACAAATCCACCGTGACCTCCAGATGCCAACCATCCTGGAATTCATGCGCAACGCTGAATTGTGTGAACTACCACTAGACCTCCCTCCCTCAGGACCCAGGACCTCTGGCGATGGAACTAGACTAGGTTTAGTTTTAAGTTAGCAATACCTTACGAAATACCTTAAAATAAGTTTTAAATATTTTAAATTCCGTACCGTAGGTAAAACATCTTAAGTCTCAGATATGTAAGTTTTTATCTCATTATATAAAACTCTTACCTAGACTAATAATTAGGTTACTGACATGTACACATCTTTAGATCCAAATTGTATACCCATGTATTTCAGCTCATGTAATAGTAGCTGCAGGATCCAACCCTACTTAGTTAGTCAATAAATAAAATCTGAAAGTCTGAGCTCTTTTTAAATTTTTAGAATTTTTTTTTAATATTGGCTCGTGCAGTTTTGCATTTGGGCCAGTCGCTAACTATAACACTTTGTACCGAATTTTTAATGTGTTAAACCCTATTCGAAAAGATTGAGATTGCTATTTAATATAAAATGATAATAAAAGGATCTTCCCTAACAGGAATATAGAAATTTTAAAACAGACAGGCAGGCCCAGGGAAACATAAATTCCGGATTACATAAGGATTTTGTTCAGGCAAGATAATAGTTATATCCAGAATTCAAAGTTTAATATTATTTTCGTGTAAATAAAACATGACTATTCTTTGAGTTTAAAAATTGTCTGAAAGGGTAAATGTAGAAAGTTTGAAGGTCCTGGTGTACAATATTTTTGATACAAGTAGCCAACAGTTCCACATAATTCGGATTCTATGACATTAATTTTTTTAAGATAAGCCGGGTAACATAAAAAGTAGTAATAGGTTTTCTGAATACGTTCAATTGATGGTGCCAAAATTTGTTTGGAATTTCTTAATAAATCTAAGCCAAACATGTATTTATGTAGGAATTCTAGAAACGCCAATAATGATGTTATTAGTGTTCAAAATAAGAATTTTTTCCAACTTTGCCAAAGTTAGTTACGCACGTTCGACAGAAACGAAAATTGACAATGGCGTTTATCTATGTTAGGAATTTTGAAAGGCAAGGAAGAATCCCTAGCTTAAATAAATTTTCGAGAATATATTACTGCAAGTTGATTTTCGAAATTTCAGAAGGTTCAGTAATAGACGTTGCTGAAGATCTTGGCAAACCATAATATAGCAATCAAAATTCTTTACAAAAATATGGTTATAACCCCTATAAAGTTTTCCTTATAGTATTTAACCCAGAAAAAAAGAGTTATGTTTAAGCTTTTGTCAGTGTAGCACAAGATGAGAAACGGTTTAATAAAACTTTTTAGACAGATTCGTGCCCTTGGCCTTTGTTTTAACACATTTTAACAAATATTTCATATGTATCCAGTTTTTTCACTCTCCGAAAAAAAAAACTCCACATACTAAAACTCAGTGTTACCCCAATACTATCAAAACTTTTAACAAAGGAAAATGATGTTGTCTATTAGCGAACATACATAGATTACTTCGGCAAAGTTACTCTAATAAAAAAAATTTTTTCTTAAAAAAAAAAACATCAATAACTTACATGAAAAATTTTGGGCGCCAATATATATCCAAGGATCTTAAAAACTGTTACGAAACCGCTTAAATTTGTAATTTCTTTACCCATCAAATAGAATTCATTTTTGGGTTCAGATAAAGAATCACATTTTATGCCAAAAGCTGCGGTAGCAATCACGTCGTTTGTATACCTACAAAATGATTATTATTAAATATGTATTAATACACATTGTGAAACACAAATTGTTTTTGGGATTCATCAACAAACAACGATTATTTCCAAGAATTATTGAAAAACTGCTGTTAAATTAGATTTTTTGGTTCGGAATTGTAGAGAATATGTCTCACTGACAGCTCGCAATTATTTCTTTGATTAACCTTTAACCAAACTCTTGATTTGTCACCTGAAGTTGATATGTTATCATCATCATCATCCAGCCTCAGTTTCCGTCCACCGCTGGGCATAAATCTCTTCTAGGTGCTTCCATGTCTCTCTATCCTGTGCCGTCGCAATCCAGTTTATCGAGATTCTCTTTATATCAGCTGATCATCTAGTGGAAGGTCTTCCTTGGCTACGCTGGTTCGCCCTCAGCCTCCACTCTACAATTTTTCTAGTCCATCTTCCATATTGACCTCCCAATGGAACCTGCCTTTCTCCGCTTTAGTTTCGTGATGCAATCTATAACGTCGTATACCCCTGTTCTTTTAAGTAACTCATCATTTCTGACCCTGTCCGTCAAGGGGAGGATTGAAGGGCTCCATCTCTCTTTGTGCAACACTTAGCTTTTGTATTGAGGTTTTTAAAAGTGTACAGGTTTCGGCAACATACGTAAGAACCGGCAGTCACACACATATTTGTCGAAGGCGAGTTGAAGATGTCCCTCAATTTTCTATATGCAGCCAAAACCAATGCTATTCTTCTTTGTAATTTATATGTTTGATTATCTCTGGTAACCCTTATTCCATGGCTCAACTAAACGTATTTTTCAACTAAATCGATGTATATATCTTCGATCTTTATTAAGTCACTGAGTACCAGGGTCATCATCAAACTCGTCATCGAATAATTTGTCGCTAAACTTACTTTTTTCATTGCAACTCTAAGCTCATGTAACATGTCGTCTTAGATTGTCCGTTAACAACGCTAGGTTATCTGCAAAACGCAAGTTGGTAAGCTATTTTCCATCTATACAGATTCTCTTATTTTCCCAATCTAGTGCTTTAAATGAATGTTCTAAAACTGTTGTGAATAATTTTGAGTTCATAGTTAAGTAAAATATTGGAAAAATGCATCAAACTAAAGTTGTGTCACTTTCTGGAGACTGAAAAATTGCTTTCTAATTCTCAATATGGATTTAGGGGGGGGGGGGGCGTAGCACTGAGGATGCCATAGCTGAAGTTACCAAATTTATAATTGAAAGTTTCAATGAGGGATATAGGCCGCTGTCTGTTTTTCTGGACCTGTCAAAGGCGTTTGATGCTGTGGACCACTGCATTCTGCTCACTAAACTGGAGAAAGTGGGTATTAGAGGCAATGTTCTAAAACTTTTTAAATCATATCTTACAGATCGTACACAGAAAACAAAAATAAAAGACAAATTTAGTAAAGCTGAGTACATGGAGTGTGGTGTTCCCCAGGGAACAGTGCTTGGTCCGCTTCTCTTTCTTATCTACGTCAGTTTATTAACTAATGCTACCAAAGAGGGAAAAGTTGTATGTTTTGCGGATGACACTGCCTTATTGATTCGAGACAGAACGTGGCATGGAGCCTTTGGCGTGTGCGAGCGAGCCATGGCGGAGTTAAAGCACTAGCTTGATTCCAATCTCTTAACGCTAAATACCGATAAGACCTTTTTAATTTGCTTCGCCATGGCCGCTCGTGGCTTGCCAAACAAGGACAGCTTTATATTGCATCTTGCAAACTGTACACAAAAAATAATGAAAAAAAGATCACATAAAGCATCTAGGTATATTTTTTGATGCATGTATGACATGGCAGCACCATGTAGATTATGTTAATAAAAAACTAAGAAATGTCCTTCATAAATTTTATGAATTAAGACAAGTAGTGCCATACCGTCTCTTGAAAGTAATTTATCAGTCTCTAGTTGAGTCCATTTTGTCATATGGCATAACGGTTGGGGTGCCTCTTGTAAAAATGTTATAAAGCCATTGTGTGTGACTCAAAACTATATTATTAGAATTATGCTTTTCAAGGATAGATTGTTTCATACCTATATGTTATACAGAGAAGCTGGATTACGAAACTTAAGACAACTTTATATAAAAAACATAATAAGATTCAGTTTTAATAATAAGAAATTTAATAATATCATTGAACACCATGAATTGGGAACAAGGTCTAATACAAATCATAATTTAAATCTTCCAAATACTATATTTGCTTCAACTCAGAGGCACATTTCCTACACATTACCAAAAATATATAATATGCTACCTACAAAACTAAGAATGAACTGTGCCTTTGACAAATTGAAACATAACATCCACGATTGTATTATGGCAAACTTTCAGGAGATCTGCAACAAAATTTGTTTTCTGACATAAATATATAATTTCAGCTTGGACTACTTTGTCCCTCTTTTTGTCCTCTTTACGACACTATAATATTAGAAATTGCTTGTCATTCTTGTATTTCTGATAAAAAAAAAGCATGTATAGATGCAATACACTTTTTTGTAATTTTAGGCTAATTAAGTATAATTAATGTTTCCGCTTATATAAAAATTTGTTATTGAATTATATTATTATGGTTATATAATTGAACTGGTATTGTACAGTTACATTATCGATATGTTATTGAATTGTTATTTGTATTAGTAATGGTATTTACATTGAGATGTAAAATTTTTGGTGCACACACAAACTTCCAAAAGGTCCATAGTGCTCCCGAACCATGTCTATGAATAAGAATTATTGTAGTATTTTTTTTTCATTTGGATAATAATAAACATTTTTTGATTTTTTTTTTGTCACCTTGTCGGACTCTTCTTTTGATCTTTATAAAATTTGTATATATATATATATATATATATATATATATATATATATATATATATATATATATATAATTTTATACCTTGTGTATGTATCTTTCATTTCAACCTCAATAACATCTTCACTTTTATTCAGAAAATATTGAACAAAGTTTTCAGCTGCTTCCTCCATTAAATTAAACATGGTCTTCATTTTACTGCTTGTAAAAGAACCACTTAGCGTTGCCCTCATTTCACGCCATCTTTGTCCTAAATAAAGGTAAAAAAGTTTTAGATTTTTATTGATTTTTACGCCCCAGCAAAATAGATATATCATCATGTAAGTAAAGAGAAAATCGAAGCTCAATAACAGAAAATGGAAACGAAAATAAGAATATATAACTGTTTCAGAGTAATATGTACACCATCCCATAGAATAATTAAAACCCTCCCGAAGCAAAATCACTTGGTATATCTAAGACAAAATAGTAGTACATTTAGTCATAAAATAATTTTTAACATACCAGTTAAAGCAAATAAGTTTCCACTCCATAAGGGATCAGCGTCTGGATCAACGAACCTCCTATGATCAGTAAAATGATCAAAATCTTTTACAGTAATTTGTTTGATCAGTTCTGGGTCGCGCAGTATAAGAACAGGTCTAGTTAATTGGTAGAAGCCTACATACCTATAACAAGGGATTTTACAGTCATTAGAAAAACAGAAAGCCTACATTTTATTAACTTTGAACAAAATTAAGACACCCTGAGAAATGTATCACAGTTTAACAATTATTACGTCTCAATATTTCCTGAATTTTCTGCGTCGATAACTACGATACTAATTCCGTATGTAACTTTTTTTCTTCAAAGAAAAGACTGGAGGGAAGGAACGGTATAGCACACATAAGGTATAGCACACATAAGTTTTAACATTTAACATTAGCGATTTGCCTAGTGCTACTTGTGAGTTGAAAAGGATAATGTGATAATGCATATAGCACTTTGAATACTAGTAGTTGGAATTGCGTCATTCCACGGCAGTTCAGCAGTTTCCAATCATATCTGAGAATCTGATGAAATTTTGGTATCAAGGGGACAGAGAAAAATAATTTGAAAAATTTTGATTTTTGGAAGTTTCATGGTAATTTTTTTTAGGCTTTTAAAAGTTGTTTTAGACCCTATCTTGCCGTAGAATGACACCAAAGATCTCATAGTTAGGTTGTTGGAAGGTCTTGAAGGTTTTCTGAAATAAAACATAAAATTTGTAATTTTTTATTTTTTGTTCAAAATTTCAAAAATTAGAAGTCAAGTTCCCAAAAAAAAACCGTCAAGTAAATTTTGCTCAATTTGTTACTTTGAAAACTATGCTACGATCTAACTCGTATATGAAAATAGAGGGTGGATATGTTTTGCCAAGTAGGGAAGATAAATGGTATCGATCTGCAAACCACAATTTTTCTTGGCATGTGCCGCTCTGCACCTGGGCACATAATAACGTCATTGCATTAACTACTAATGCTCTTTCCCTTCGCTACCCCTCATCTTGCTGTTTTAATCTAAGATACAGTCTCAACCGGACTACCAAAATGGAAATCAGTTCTGTGACCTAAGAATTCGAAATTAAAGAAGATCGTGGAGTTATACCGAGGGAGTGAAAAGGTTTGAGGAGGAAAGGGGAAACGGCTCTAATATATTGGGGACTAACGGAATAACATCACGTGGTGCGGGGGTGTAGCGCGATACAATCCAAAAAAAATGTTAGCTACCCAGTGCTTTGTACCATTTGTCTCGCAAAACGTTTCGTCCATTTTCATTTATAAGTTAGATTATAGAACATAACCTTAGGTCAGGGGTGCTCAAACTTGAACTGCTGGCGATCTAGCTCAATATTGTTAGACTACGATCGATCGACTATGAGAGGCTGCAAGTAAGTGTGATGCAGGATTGTCGTCTAGGTAGGGTGTATCGTGGCATAGATATTAGTTTTCCGCACAATATGCATCATAATTATTCAAATTTGCGAGTTTATTGGTTCTTACAAAACAAACGAGTTCTAGTGTCTAAACTTAACTAAAGAGTGACTTTGGATGTTGAAGCGTGGCACTGCATGTCCTCAGCATACTTTTCATAAGGTGATACGTAATTACCGAGTGCTAATCGCAAGCATGATGACATATGTTCGTCAGTTAGTCGATTGCGATATTTTGACTTAATTATCTTCATTTCAGAAAATGCAGACTCGCACAAGTATGTTGACCCAAACATTGCCGTCAGTTGTAGGGCGATTTGCCTTAGATTCGGATATTTATCTTCAGATATAAAACACCAGAATTTTGTATCAGATGCTGTGGCTTTGAGATGTATATCTGATATAATCTGCACTAACTCATTTTCAACAGAACATGAGTCCATGTTAAACTGACTTGCTATTTCAGTAGCTAATTCCTCAATGTTTTTACACGGCATAAATGATGCGATATTTGCCAATTTACTGAAATCATATAAACGTATTTCGAATTGGCCCAAAATATTTGATAATTCTGCCTCATAAATATCGTAATTCAACTGAGGAATCCTTGCTTTCAAAGACGGAAAATTTTTCAGATCCTTTCTTTTCAGTTGATCTATTATAAGTTGCAATTTATTTTTGAATGCGTTTATTGCTCTAATCATCTCAATAATAGTTTTTCCTTTACCTTGAAGTTCCAAATTAAAGGTGTTTAAATGCATTGTGATGTCTGTCAAAAATGCCAAATCAGTCAGCCATTTTCCGTTTTTCAGCATCTGAGTGGCATCACCTCTTTCGTCCAGAAAAGCTGTTATTTCGGGCCATAATTCTTGAAACCTTTCTAGGAATTTTCCGCAACTCAACCACCTGACGTCCGTGTGAAAAACTAAATCAGTGTGTTCAGCTGACTCACTATCTTCCAACTGCAATTTAAAGAGCCGTCGTTGCAAGCTACGTGCACGGATAGAATTCACAATTTTTATTGCAATGCCCATAATCTCCTCCATGTTTAGAACTTTTGAACACAAAACTTGTTGATGTATAATGCAATGGAAGGAGAAAAATGAAGGGAAATTTTCATTAGCGCGACACAATGCCACAAAACCGTTTTTCTTTCCAGTCATTGCTGGTGCTCCATCGGTTGTAATGCACACTAGTTTATATATTGGTAGCTTGTAGTTTGTTACAAAATTGAAGAAAACGTCATATATATCTTCGCCACGGGTCTTTCCTTTCAGAGGAATCATTGTCAAAAACTCTTTCTTAGCCGACATGTCATTGAATACCATTCGAATAAAAATACACAGCTGGGTAGTGTCTGTCATATCGGTGGATTCGTTGAACTGTAAAGAAAAGTATGTACAGTCCATGATATCATGTTTTAGTTTATCTGCCATGTCCTGACTCATGACTTCAACACGCCTTGTGACAGTCGGACGAGATAACTGAAGTTCTCTAATAGCAGACATAATCTCTGTTTTATTTTTAAAATCTCCAAATAAAGTCTCACCCGCTTCAATAAATGCTTCCTTCACAACCAATCCATCATCAAATGGTTTCTTGTGTTTCGCCAATATATGAGATATTTTAAATGACGCGATCGTTGCAGCTTTTGATAGTTTGGCTGGTCTTGTGAACATGGTTTGTTCTTTTTTCAAACAAGTTATTAGTTAATTCACGCTGTGACGGAAAATCCTTTTCATAGTTTTTATGAACCGTTTTATGCCTCTCTAAGTTCCCACGCTTATGTATTACAACTGACGCACGGCAAATGAGACAAATGCACTTATCCTTTACCATACAAAAGAAAAATTCTTCCTCCCAATCGTTATTAAAATGATAAGTTTTACTTTTCATCGCCGCACTCATTTTGGACTATTTATTAATAAACTTTGTATCGATGTATCGCCTTCAAGTTACAACTCAGACCTGACTCCTATTCCTGCAGACGCAACATTTATATCGGCGCGAACGAAGTCTCGAATGTTCCCGTCAAACACGCCGTCCGAAGTTTCTAGAAAAATCGGCGGGAATCAAAAAGGCGGCTTTTCTTTGACAAGTACCGCGCGTTCCTTTGATAAAGCCGCCTTTTGGCGCTTGCAGGGGGTTATTACGATAAAAGAAAGTGATGAGGGGGTTATTCTGGCCTAATTGTGGATCGAATAAATTTCAGTAGTTTATTCATTACATTTTGTTTTAGTTACCAACAAAATCTGTGAATAGTTCTATTTCGGAATTTTTTTCTCGAGGTCGACTCGAAAAGCACTCGCGATCGACCGTTTGAGCACCCCTGCCTTAGGTTATAATATATATATATATATATATATATATATATATATATATATATATATATGCTGCTGTTCGATACTGTGACTTGCTGCTACTGCCGCTTGAAGCTAACTAAGCTAGCTTCGAGAGGCGGCAGCAGCAAAATCACAGTATTGACCAGCAGCAGCAGGAGCACTTGAAAAGGTCAAATGAGATTTTGGCGAAACGTCGTGCAAAGTCATTGTTAGACGAACGGATTGAAACCCGGAATTTCGAATTTTAAATAAAAAATCAAAAATTTTAATTATTTTTTAAATCACCTTCAAAATCTTACCAAAAGCTAAATATGAAACCTATGAGACTATTTTTCAGCAGAATTAGGGCCAAAATAAGTTCTAAGGCACCTAAAATATCTATTGTAGAAAAATCTACCATAAAACCACAAAAAAATGAAATTTTTAACCAGCTCACAAAATATATCAATGTAAATGTAGTACAAAAAGTAGTAAACGCCCTTGGGAAAAGATTAATATGCTATCTGTATTATACAGTTACTTTATTAAAATTTAATATAGATTTTACACACATTTTTCTTTCTAAATTTTGAACTACCAAACATTTCGGGCCTCCTTAAAAATGTCATTGTTAGTCAACAAAATTATATCGCTTACCGGGAATTTGGGTACAAATTATAAGCCCATTCAATGAATTCGGCAAAAACCAAATACTCTGAATATAGCCGTCCATGAATCTCCAAGAATTGGCCATGGCTTAGTTTGATTAACTCCCAGATCTTTCCAATATCTTATGGGTTTTACACATGTATACCATATTACGGCAGCGAATGCACCAGCTAATATAATCCAGATCATTGGCAGAAATATTGCTTGTTCTGGAAAAATTATATCTCTTTATTACACCCAGCGTACAGAGATTATAAAACAACAAGTAGGGATAAATAAGTATATTAACAATGTAGAACTCATGCTGTACCATGATCTACGAGCACTGGGTTTTAAGCAAAAAAAAAAAAACAAGAAAATGAAAAAAAAAATGTTTCACACCTACCTTATCACTCGTAAACAACTAATAGCACTTAAAATTTAATGATGTTTTGAAATTAGTTTATGCCAACTAATATTAGAGATAATGTTAGGTATAGTCTGGGCCAAAAACTGAAAATCAGAAAATAAAACAACTTCTAAAGACTTCTCATTAATTAAGAGTTCAAAAACCACTGAAGTTCTCTCAGTATTTTTTTACACATTTTGGGCAATATATTTTGTAGGTTTATATATTAGTAAAATGCAATCTAGAGTAAATCACAATTTTTTGAAGTCTTTGCTTCAAACACAATCAATCTTGGGACTAGAGCACAGGTTTATCATCTAATAAATGAAAAATTAATGTAGTTCCTTTTTACTAATAAAGAAAGAATAAAGTTTTCTGAAAATTCCAAGTGTAAACGTAGGTGAAACCTCGGAGACCTACTACAAGTTTACTCGGTCTAACTCCAAGAACCACGATTTTCCATCTAACCAAACCGTGAAAGCTTCCGTTCCATTTCGACATGCTCCACATTCTATCAAGTTATTATGATCTATCTATCTGTAAGCCCTATTCTATGGATGAATTGCCAACCCTTGTCATTTCTGTTCCTCCCGATCTAGTCCATTTAGGATCAGCATATTTGATAAAATCATCACGTCACCTCGTCACGTCACCTCGCCCACGTCACCTCGAATCTTCCTCCTGTTCTGTTGTGTGTTTTTGTTCCATCTATTATCTTTTGTCGAATGGTATGACCGGAAAATTTTCATTTTTGTTTTGCCGAATGTCCCCTTACGTTTATTTTTGTTACACCTCTATTCCATTCTTCCCGTTTTTGTATTCGAATTTTATTTGAAGCATCTCTCCTTTTATTAATCATGTGCTTTCGTGATATTGTCGATATTTTGTTTTGTGAATGTCTAAACTTGTGATCCGTAAGTAAGGTAAAATATATTGGCTTAATAGTTATATTTTAAGCATTATGAATATATATTGTTTTTCAAAATGTAGCACAGTAATCTGGACTCTGCCTAGGCCAATCCAACTCGTTTTTCCAACTCGTTTTTCCAACTCGTTTTTTTCTCTGCTATTTATTTTCTTTTGAAAAATTTTATTAATTCTCGTAGACAGATGTATTTATTAAAGTCTTTCGTTTGTATTTTATTTTATCTTATATTTCTCATAATTTTCGCTTTATTACATTTCTCTTAGCTTTGCTTTATGTCGCTAACTATATCAACGACATTTCTTAGATGATTTATGTGCTACCAACAATTTTTGACCTCGTTCTTCTCATCTTTAACTGTTGAAGATATCTTTAAGGATATTGTGTCTCTCTCTTCAAAGCCTGGTCCCAAATATCTATATATATATATATATATATATATATATATATATATATATATATATATATATATATATATATATATATATATGTATATAAAATTAAGAAAAAGCACAAGGAGTCTACTATAGTACTCATTCACTCGCTCGTCATCTGGTGACATTTACAAGACTCAATAGTGTCAATCAGTAACAAAAATAAAAGCCGACTGACTGGGGTACTAGAAATTTTATAGCCAGATCGGGATTAAGTTTTAGACCTTTTTGGTGAATCTAGCTATGAAACTTGAAACTGAAGGTTATTGTTATTACTTTTCATGTTCATATTGCTGAAATACTTTAAATCTTAATTGAAAATTTACTAAAAATGTCTTGTTAAAATCCCGATAAAACTTTTTTTTACTTTCATAAAATAGAATTTTTGTGACTTACCATCATTGACTGTTACGCCGCCGATATTACGCATTATTCCAAATAAGATAACTATTTACCCGACTGTAATAACAAACAATAGGTTATAAGTACTATCTTAATTAAGTAGTTACGTCATATAATCCTAAATTAATTATGAACTTATATTATTCTATACGACTGAGATGTTTTATTGAAGATTATGAAATTATTGAAAACACCTTTGTTAACTATTGCGACTATACGAAATATAATGTTTTTAAAACTATTTCACTGGGCAAAGGTCAAGTCTTAAAAACGTTATTGCTATAGTGAATATTAGTTTAATAAGTACAGGTGGGTAAAACCATGGTCAACCATAGGCGGAGTTGCTAAACACCGCAACTAATTTCACTTGCTTTGCAAGATGTAATTTTGTCGCCTTTATCACATACAGCATTAAGATTGTTAGTTTTTCAGCTTTACTAAGTACAGATTTAGTAAGATCTGTACGATTATCTTTTGAAGTAAGGTCGTCAAAACTTTTTCTACTTCAATATCTCCATAAGTTTTATTATTGCAAGAAGATTCACTTCAAATGATGAATTTAAAGCTAATGTGAACGCTTATTTTGCAAAGTTTGATAAATCTTATTATAATTTAATAAATTAAAAGTTGGAAATTCGATAGAATAAACGTATTGATTCACAAGGTGACTATGTAGAAAAAGATCTCTTTAATCTTATGTGTTCTTCGTTCTTTTGGAACGATGCTCGTATATATATAATATTTTACTTATTGTTTAAAACATTCATAAAATTTTTACATTGCGTGTGTACGAAATTTGATATAATAACGTAGATACGCTTTGTCTCCCTTCATTCATTTGTTTAGGTGTTTCAAACTTTTCCCCTTTTTCAAAGTTTCTTTTATTTTCAAGTTTTTGTACTGTCTGACGTCTTCTCTAATCTTTTTCTTTATTTTTTTGTTTATTTCTGCCAATTCTAATCTGCAATTTGTAAGATCATTCCTTAATAGTCGTCTCTGTTTCATGAGATTTTGTATATATATATATATATATATATATATATATATATATATATATATATATATATATATATATATATATGTATATATATATATGGGACGTTTCGCGCCACCCCAATACCCAAAAATAGAATTAACGAAAAAAAAATTCAGGAATGCCAATTTCTGCATTGAAACGTAAGCTTTTAAATGCAACCTGGCCCTTTCGAAGAAAACAAGATGGCGGCTCAATATGGCTAGAAACAAAAAAATCATGATTTCTAAGCGGAATTAAGTTAACTGAGCTTCAAAACTGAGACAAAATGCAATATTGATATAATAATTAGAGTAACTAACATATGTAATGAATTTCCATCAAGTAACAGCCACAACAATTCAAAGTAACTAACATAATTTTATGTAATACCAATATTGTGGATCCAATATCCATCAGTCTGTAGTAGTCATAACGTCATTGGTATACCTAAAATATCCAGGTAATATATATAATAGAATGTGTTTCTTCCATTTTTTATGACTGTTTTTATGTTCTGTGTATACGTACATGTTGATATTTCACAAATAGATGTAATAAAATATACATAATATTCCATACAGACATATTAATCTTTAGCACCACAATGGAAAGATATGCATTTAATAATATTCATTCTACTAATTTCGTTATTTTTTTAAAGCTCGATCATTTTTGCGATTTTCACATTGATATTATGAATTTTAACAGTTAAATGAATACTTTCTAATTTCACATAAGTTCCTGTTTGGAACTCTTTAAGCTTTTCTATAAAAATAAAAATATTTGGATGAGTTTTGTAGAAGGAGTCGTTAAAATGTTTGTGGAACGATTCACAAGTATTTGGTAGTGCGGGTGAGTTCCGCTGAATTTTTAGCCCAAAGAGCTGGAGCAAACAAAGAATCCTCTGATATGTAGTTGTCTATTAAATAATCAGAATATATTTGAATATTTTCCAAGTGGGGTACAACTGATAGCAAGTCAAATACGAAACAATCGCTGACTTCTTCGGTTTAAAAAAAAAAAAGAGGGCGAATGTCATTCATAACCATTTTCCAACTTCAGAAGTTTCATCTTTATATGAACATGTTTAGCCGTATTGGATTTTTCAATACCAACATTGTGAAAAATGAAACCGACATCCAACTATTTTCGCGAGTGGCCAAATTTGTTGAACAGCCTTGTGGATACCTTTTTCAAAATCAGTTACAACCAAAATTTCTAGTTTGACAAAATTATATTTAAAAATATCCACCACTTTTTAAACATTTTTGGAAGCTGTATTTATAGTTGTTTAAAAGTAGTAACAGTTTTTCCTTTTTCACTTAAAATGATACTGGGATTCATGTTTAGAAATTGTTTCGCGTCTTTACTGATGGAATTTAGAAATCTAATTGAGAAATATGATAAGCTATATGTCACACTTATTTGCAATATTGTATACCCATTACCAGGAGATACCCAATATACCTATAAATGAGGCTCATTAAATCTCACTACTTTTACTACTCCCTGCGGGAAGGCAATTTACCAACACACGGGAAATTTCAGTACCAATTGTTCTGAAACGCAGAAATAAAGTAGAAAAAAAAGAACCCACATATACGAGGCTGGTTTGAAAAGTCCGTGCAAAGTCCGAAAGATGGCACCACCGGCGCGTATCGAGGTCATGTTTAGTTAGTAGCATCTCTTGAATGAACGCACACCAAGTTTCAGCCATATTGGTCTATTTCTTTGTGTTTGGCATTCGTGTGAATCAAGGAAGTCGAGTGATTTTCAAGAAATGGACGAAAAAGAATTTCGTGTGGTGATTAAACATTACTTTATGAAAGGCAAAACGCCTCAGGAGACTAAAGAAAAGCTTGATAAACATTATGGTGACTCTGCACCTTCGATTAGAACAGTTTATAAGTGGTTTCAAAATTTTCGGACTGGCCATATGGGCACAAGTGACGCTGAACGTTCTGGACGGCCTGTGGAGGTTACGACTCCAGAAATCATTGATCAAATCCATGATATGGTGATGGATGACAGGAGAGTTAAGGTGCATGAGGTTGCTAGTGCTGTGGGCATCTCGACTGAACGGGTACATAATATTTTGCATAAACATTTGGACATGAGAAAGCTATCCGCAAGATGGGTGCCGTGATTGCTCACGCTTGACCAAAAACGGAATCGTGTGAAGTGTTGCAAGGATGGTTTGCAGCTGTTCCAGAAGAATCCGAAGGACTTTAAGCGTCGTTTCGTCACTGTGGATGAAACATGGATACATTACTATACTCCTGAGACCAAACAACAATCTAAACAATGGGTTACCAAGGGGGAATCTGCACCAAAAAAGGCGAAGACCGTTCCTTCGGCCGGAAAGGTTATGGCGACTGTCTTTTGGGATTCGCAAGGGATAATCCTCATCGACTATCTGGAAAAGGGTAAAACTATTACAGGTGAATATTATTCATCGTTATTGGACCGTTTGAAAACCGAGCTGCAAGAAAAAACGCCCGCGATTGGCCCACAAGAAAGTCCTTTTCCATCACGACAACGCACCAGCACACACCTCAGCAGTTGTGGTCGCAAAATTAATGGAAATAGGATTCCAACTCGTTTCACATCCCCCCTATTCTCCAGACTTGGCTCCCTCGGACTACTATTTGTTCCCCAATTTGAAGAAATGGCTGGCGGGACAAAGATTTTATTCAAACGAGGAGGTGATTGCAGACACTAATGGATATTTTGCAGACTTGGACAAATCCTATTATTCGGAAGGGATCAACAAACTAGAACATCGTTGGACGAAGTGTATAAGCCTAAAAGGAGACTATGTCGAAAAATAAAAAAGGTTTACCCCAAACACATAAGTAGTTTTTATTTTTGCACGGACTTTTCAAACCAGCCTCGTCCTACCAATAACAGATGAACTTAGGGAAGGTATATACGTAGAAATAATCGATTGAATCAGTCTTAAGTTTAAAGATTGTTGCATTTTTTTGAGCCCATAGTGTATCAAGTGAGAACGTGTCCGCGATAATTCATTTTTGGTAGATGTGACTCTAGCGATTCAACAAAAAATCGGTAGAGGGAACCTTTATCTAGGAGGCATTTTAGTAAAAGTATTAGTCGAATTCCGAACTTTCCACGAAATCACGTAAAATCCAAAATGAGTTACTTGTTTGCCCGTCGGTTCGAGGCAGTCTTTCTTTGTTCCCATTCAAAGGGTCCTAAAATGACGCATTTCAAGGCCGCCAAGTATATTAAAAAGTCGGCATCGTTTGTGGAGAAGTGGATAAATCATTTTAACGAGAAACAAATGTAGACGACATCCCAAAACGTGGCTCGGTAGGCAAAGTCGCTCTGAAAGTCGAATAACAAATCGGCCCGCTTGGGCCCACGATATGATACTATAGTGGCTCTCATAATCGCCGGACGTCAATCCTATTGAAAACGTGTAAAGAGGAAGCTCAGAGGAAAGACTCTGAAGACATTGACTCAGTTGTCACACGATATTCGAAAAATTTGGATATCATTGCAGAAAATCTCGTCGACGACGTATTCTCTTTTTTTTATTTCATAATATTTTTCAATAATAACAAGAACAAGAAATATCTTTTTGTTCAAATTTATAACAAAAAAATTAATTCGCATACAACTTACAAATGTTCTATAAATAAATATTAACTTGATTAAAATCACTAGAATAATTTATGTTTCAATAAAGTGCTAGTTGCACTTTCTTTTGCTTTAAAAAATGCAATAGTACTTCAAATATTAGATTTAACCTCGGAACAATTTATTTGAATTATTCTGGAACGAAAATCCTACAGTGGCGTTAAAAAAGCAAAATGTCACTAAATAATGACAACAGCAACAACCTCAAATAATTAAAATCATACAGAGATCCAACAAAGGAAGCTAAGTCCTTTGGTCAGGTTGATGATTTGTTATTTCCTTTCAAATAATTACATCGACACAAAGATGCACTTGCAAAACATAAAGACTTTTTTTTAAAGTAGAAACTAAATCATTTAAGTAAATTAAGAATTGACCAACTTGGAAGATTGCTTCAGATCATTGCTTTTGTCGAATTTAACTCTGTGTCGTGCAAGACACGTTTCTGTTAGATCTCTAATGCTTTATACGGAAGTCAACCAAGAGAACATAAGTCAGCTAAGATTTAGATTACTTTGTATACTTACAATAAATATAACTGTGTTTTTTATAACTTTCTTTTATTCTTACCCCGCTGTAGTTCCTGGATCTTCTTCTTCTTCCAATGCCCTATCCGTTTCGAACGTTCGTTATTAACATGGCAGTCCTTACCTTATTTACGGAGCTTCGAAACAACTGAAAAGACGTCCGAACCATCATCTTAAGTTATATAGCCAAGAATGTCTTCTTCTTCCGGACCTCGTCTATCTGCCTTTCCTTATATTACCACTTGCAAGAGACGGTATTTATTATATCTCATGACGTGGCAAAGATATTCAAGCTTTCGCCCTTTAATTGTGAGTGCAATTTCTTTGTCATTGTCGGCGCTGAACTTCTAAGTTAGTGATGTGCTCGGTACACGACATCTTTAGAATCCGTCGGTACACCCACATTTCAAAGGCTTCACCTTTTTTCATTAGTGCTTCCGTTATCTTTTACGATTCTATACCGTATAGCAAAACATGGAATATACAGTATTTAACTAATCTAACTTTTAGTCGGAGTGACAAATCATTGCATATAAATAGTCTTCTCATACCATTAAAAGAAGCTCGAGCTTTTTCAATTTTTGACTTTATTTCAACAGATTGGTCCCACTTTGCATTAACCACTTTATATATAGTATTCCACAGACTTGATTGTTTGGCTATTTAACTGAAGTTGTCTTGCTACTTGTTGAAATTTGCTTATTATTGTCTTGATTTTACATACGAGGCTGGTTTGAAAAGTCCGTGCAAAAATAAAAAAACTACTTATGTGTTTGGGGTAAACCTTTTTTATTTTTCGACATAGTCTCCTTTTAGCTTATACACGTCGTCCAACGATGTTCTAGTTTGTTGATCCCTTCCGAATAATAGGATTTGTCCAAGTCTGCAAAATATCCATCAGTGTCTGCAATCACCTCCTCGTTTGAATAAAATCTTTGTCCCGCCAGCCATTTCTTCAAATTGGGGAACAAATAGTAGTCCGAGTGAGCCAAGCCTGGAGAATGGGGGATGTGAAACGAGTTGGAATCCTATTTCCATTAATTTTGCGACCACAACTGCTGAGGTGTGTGCTGGTGCGTTATCGTGATGGAAAAGGACTTTCTTGTGGGCCAATCGCGGGCGTTTTTCTTGCAGCTCGGTTTTCAAACGGTCCAATAACGATGAATAATATTCACCTGTAATAGTTTTACCCTTTTTCAGATAGTCGATGAGGATTATCCCTTGCGAATCCCAAAAGACAGTCGCCATAACCTTTTCGGCCGAAGGAACGGTCCTCGCCTTTTTTGGTACAGATTCCCCCTTGGTAACCCATTGTTTAGATTGTTGTTTGGTCTCAGGAGTATAGTTAATGTATCCATGTTTCATCCACAGTGACGAAAACGACGCTTAAAGTCCTCCGGATTCTTCTGGAACAGCTGCAAACCATCCTTGCAACACTTCACACGATTCCATTTTTTGGTCAAGCGTGAGCAATCGCGGCACCCATCTTGCGGATAGCTTTCTCATGTCCAAATGTTTTATGCAAAATATTATGTACCCGTTCAGTCGAGATGCCCACAGCACTAGCAATGTCACGCACCTTAACTCTTCTGTCATCCATCACCATATCATGGATTTGATCAATGATTTCTGGAGTCGTAACCTCCACAGGCCGTCCAGAACGTTCAGCGTCACTTGCGCCCATATGGCCAGTCCGAAAATTTTGAAACCACTTATAAACTGTTCTAATCGAAGGTGCAGAGTCACCATAATGTTTATCAAGCTTCTCTTTAGTCTCCTGAGGTGTTTTGCCTTTCAAAAAGTAATGTTTAATCACCACACGAAATTCTTTTTCGTCCATTTCTTGAAAATCACTCGACTTCCTTGATTCACACGAATGCCAAACACAAAGAAATAGACCAATATGGCTGAAACTTGGTGTGCGTTCATTCAAGAAATGCTACTAACTAAACATGACCTCGATACGCGCCGGGTCGGTGGTGCCATCTCTCAGACTTTGCACGGACTTTTCAAACCAGCCTCGTATATTCAGGTGAAGATCATACTCTTCACTAACCCTTTGCACCCTTTCAACAAGATGTTAAAGTTCATCGATGTTACTGGCCAGCAAGAAGGTATCATCCTGTATTGTTAATCATCTCGCCATTTTATTTTGATGCCCTTGTTAACTCCCTCTAGTGCTTTGTTATACGGAGTATAGGTTAAAAAGGAGGAGAGATAAGATACGATGCCGTACGTCTCTCTCTTTAGCCGATTGTTCCCAATAGAGATGTGCTATGATGCCAATATCTTTGCCATCAATATCAGCTTTTTGAAGAATTTCTATTGCCTGACGTTGTCAAATGCTTTGGTTAAGTCCAAAAAAACATAGGAATGCATCTTTGTTCACATCCCTGCAGCGTTGGATGAGCACTTGTAAGCTAAAAATGGCCTCTCGTGTATCAAGATCCTGGATCACCCCGACAAAACATTCAAAAGATTGTATTAAAAATAAGGTAATTAGAGAAGCGATTCTGTCAGAATTTATACCTAATTAAGTAGTAACATAATAGCTAGTAACCTACGTTCAAATTTAAAATTTTTGTCATGAAATGTATTTTTGTAATCGGGTAATGAAAATTATTTTTACTTTTGTTGGTTGATTCTAACATATTAATCCTAATATTTAAGGCTTCTATAATTAGGATAATTAAATAAAATGTAATAATTTTATATTAGTTATCTAGAACTGGGGATACATATTGTAAACCCACTTTACAAACTCACAAAAAATCATTCTTCTAAAAAAGAGTAGTCCATGAATCTCCCAAAAAATGGCCATGGTTTGGACTGATTCACACCCAAGCCTTTCCAGTCTGAATGCTAGAATCACCGATAACAACCTTATTTTCTCCGTATAGAAAAACCTCTGAATTTGCATGTGAAAAATTTTCTCGTTATATCACAATTTTTTTATCAAAATTAGTTTATGTATTTAAGAACTAAATTTTATTTTTATTAAATTTTGAAAATATTAATTTAACCACACCTAATACTATAATTTCGCCATAGCTATAAACTATTTAATTGCCATTGTTCATTATACACTCAATAAGATGGTGCTGATAGGTAGAAAAAGGTAGAAAACGACTGTGCAGAAGAGATTATGTGTTCATATTTTCTCCAGTAACTCCGGGGTTAAGCAGAGGCGCACGGATGGTAGAGTTATTGAACAACAATAAATTTGATTACAGTCGATATTACCCGAAGAAAAAATCATTCGAGTATTCAATAATTGAAATAGCCGACCTTAAACGATAATTGAATTAAAACTTAACTTAAGCTAAGTGTCCACTTGAGACAAAGTTCTCGAGAGAAAGTCTCGAGATTAGTTCCGAAGTGTTGTCCATTTGAGATCACTTGCGCTCTCGAGACAGCAGTTGGAGACTCGACAGGCACTGCAGTCTCGAGATCAGGAAATTTTGTGTACACTTGAGAGCTTACTCTCGATTCTGTGACTTGGTTGCTAGTTTGAGATTTATTTTTTTCAAAATGGATTCACGCCAAATCCTAGCCTTTCTAATTGTGCATAAAATTATGAAAAAACGGGAAGTGAAAAAAAAAGGCGTGTTGGGTAAGAAAATGGGTGGATCGACGAAATGCATTGGGAGCTTCTTCAACACTTGTGAACGAGTTGCCGTTGGAAGATGCACAACAGTTTAAAAATTTCATTAGGATGTCTGCAGTTCAATTTGAATTGGTTTTAAAATTTGGTAAAACACGATATTGTAAAGCAAGATACAAAGTTACGTGATGCGATTCCAGTCCATGATAGATTAATGGTCACACTTCGTTTTCTGGCTTCAGGTAAGCCTTTCAAGCGAATGTACAAATATTTTTCTCTAGAACATTACATTTTTATATTGAAATGAACTTTCAGGAGATGCTTATTGTAGTTTGCAATACCTTTTTCGCATTCCCACCTTGTACAATAGGAAGAATAGTTCCCGAAGTGTGTAAAGCCATCTATCATCATTTAAAGGAAGAATATTTAAGGGTATGTATAAAATTAAAAAACAACTTTAATTATAGAAGTATAATAACAGAAACTTTACAAATTAAGGCATGTTAATTAGTGAATATGAACTATTGTAAAAATCTTGGGTTGTTTGAGTCTCAATATTTTGTTGAGAAAAGTTTGTCAACAACAATGGGTGGTGATGCAATTGGCGTACTGCACGAAGTACTTGCACTTGAAGAGGATGCAGTGGACCAGTAGCATTTTTCATCCATATCAGAAATATTTAATATCGCTTTACGAATCTCACTTTTTAATACTCCTCTGTAATAATCCGATCTTTAGACTTTTTAGCTCCAACGCTACGTTTCTCCAAAGCGATCGAAATCGTCTTTTGGCTTCTTCATAATTTCTATTGCTTCCTTCAGAATGTTATCATCTTCTTGAGTTCTTGATGTTAGCTTTGCTAATACGTTTTCTTTTTTGATCTTGTGTGGGCTCATTTTGTATGGACTCATCTTGTGAGATGTTCATGTTTTCGGGAATATTATTCTGAAAAGTTAAAAGCGCAATTAATATATTATGTTGTATCAAATTTATGCATAGAAAAATAGAAAAAATACAAGTAAAATTTTTTTATTTCAGTATCCTTCAAGTGCTGAAGGAGTTGAAGAAATATGCAGATCAATTTGAATTAAAAAATGGCAATTTCCACATTGTTTCGGAGCTATTGACGGAAAAGCATATTACAATGGTGGCACCTGAGAACTGTGGAAGCCTTTACTATAACTATATAGGGTACAGGGACAGCATAGTTTTGATGGGAGTTGCAGATGCCAATTATAAATTAATTTACGTTGATGTTGGTTGCAATAGTAGAATTTCTGATGGAGGTGTCTTTAACAAACTGCTCCCTGCACGATGCTTTGGAAAGCAAGCAATTTTCACTTCCCGAACCAGAGAAGCATTGCCCCAAAGATGTTTGCCAGTGCCATACATAATGTAGCTGACGATGCTTTGCTATGACATCGTATATATTAAAGCCCTACGGGTACCGAAATCAACCTGCACCAAACAGAATTTCAACTACAGATTAAGCAGAGCTCGTCGTATAATAGAAAATGTATTTGGCATTATGTCAAGTAAATTCAGAGTTATCCGAAAACCAATAAATTTAGCACCTAATAAAGTAATAGATGTTACTCTGGCAATATGTGCATTGCATACCTTTTTAATATGTACTTCAAAAAATTATTTGAACCCGTGTTCAGTTGATTTTGAATATCCTAATACACATGAAATTGTAAATGGCGAATGGCGGAATGAACCCCCACCACAAGGATCGTTTTTTTTCCACTAGAGAGAGGCCAGCAGCGAAATTATGCAATCTCTCAAAAAGATGTGAGAGATGAGTTTAAAGGAATACTTCATGACAACTGCAGGGTGAAGTTCAGTGGCAATATCGTTTAATTGCTTAAATTTAGTACCTAATCACTTTGTTTAATTTGAATTTTTTTTATTTGTAATTTTATGATAAATAAAATTTCATTATGAAACATAGCAATAATTATATTAACTTACCATGTTTGAAGTCGATGTTGTGGGTGTGAAGTTGGGTAAAATGAAACTGTAATGCAGTAAAAAACTTCCATTTACTGTCATACCTGTCATCAGCACCATCACCACTCTTCAATTTTTTATCTTTTGCAGTTCATGAGAAAACTGAAAATAATATATTTGACTATTGACTAAAAGTCAATTTAAATAGTAATGTTAATAATAATTTTAGAGGATTATACATACGTGATTGCGTAAGTTATGGATCTTCCGCTGAATTTCATTTCCACTGCAATTTTCGAAATTTCGAAGCAAATTCTTCGTACATTGCCATTTTTTTTTCGCGATTTCTATAAAGTTTATGTTTCACGTTCCATAAAAACTCTTCCTCCTCATAAAGTTCAATTAATTTGAACACTTCCTCGTCAGTCCACTCGCGATTATCCTTCATTTTTAAAAAATTAATTGGTTATTTAAAATTAAACAAATATTTTAAATAAAAAGTCTCCAGTCGGGGTCTCAGCTCTTCAAACAATGACGGAAGACTGGTGACTAAGTCTCTTGAGCAAGAATGAACATGTCCACTTGTGGACACGTGCAGTGTCTGATACTCGCATCGGTTTGTCTCTGAGAGTGCTCTCAGGCACATATACATTTGTGAGTCTGGTCTCGAGGACTGCTCTCGAGACCATTTTGTCTCAGTGGACACTTTGCTTTACAAATTTAAGTGAAAAAGAATCGTCCCTCCTAATAAGCTATTCTGTACACGATTATTTGGAATATAGTTTTTGCTGCGGCATCTGAAATAATTTAAATTGTTGCAATCCATGACGTAACTCTTGCAAGCGTCTAACAAAAGTTTCGAGCGTACTCAGTGAATATCTTGTCAAATTGGGTTTTTCAAGGCTTGTAAGGTGTTCATAATTAGCCCAGTATTTTGATGTTATAATTCTTAAAGATCGTAATCGAGGACATGAAAAAAAATAAATACACCTATAATACTCAGATATACTGAAAATATTCCGAATCTTCCACTCATCTATAATATATATAAAATGCAACGTCTCTCTGTCTGTCTATCTGTCTGTCTGTCTGTCCGTTAGTGCGCCTATCACTGAAAAACCACTTATCCGATTTACGTACTTTTTTTTTTTTTAAACATACATATGTTCTCTGGCCAGGTTATAGGCTATATTTTATTGCGATTAGATAGCATAAGGAATGAGCAGTGACGTAAAATAGTGAATGATGTCGGAATTAGTTTGCCGCTAGCGCGTGCCTTTGCAATACACAGCCTAAACCATTAAATATGGGACAATATTATGTAGCAAAGAATATCTGTAATGTATAATCTATTAATATATATAAAATGCAATGTCTCTCTGTCTGTCCATTAGTGCGTTTATCACGCGGGAACCACTTATCCGATTCTCTTCTTTTTTTAAATTCATGCGTATATTCTTTGGCCAGGTTATATAATAATAATAATAATCTATATCTATAATATATATAAAATGCAATGTTTTTCTGTCTGTCTGTCTGTCCGTTAATGCGCTTATCCTCGAGAACCACTTATCCGATTATCGATTTACGTGATTTTTTAAATTCATACATATGTTCTCTGACCAGGTTATAGGTATATATTTTATTACATCTATAATATATATAAAATGCAACGTATTCTGTATGTCTGTCTTGTCCGTGTAATGCGCTTATCACTGGAGAACCACTTATCCGATTTTCGTACTTTTTTTATTTTGAAACATACATATGTTCTCCGGCCAGGTTATAGGCTATATTTTTATTACGATAGGTAGCATAAGGAATGAGCAGTGACAATAATAGTAAATGAAGTCGGACAAAGTTTGCCGCTAGCGCGTTCTCTTGCAATACACAGTCCAAACCATTAAATATGGAGAACTACTTATCCGATTTACGTGCTTTTTTTTTAACTATACGTATGTTTTCTCTGGCCAGGTTTAGGATATACTTTATTAGGTGACATAGGAACAAGCAGTGACGATAATAGTGAATTAAGTCGGAGGAAAGTTTGCCGCTAGCGCGTTCTCTTGCAATACACTCCCTAAAGCATTAAATATGAAATAATATCTCATGTAGCAAAGAATACAATATGTATAAAATGCAACGTCTCTCTATCTGTCTGTCTGTCCGTTAGTGCGCTTATCACTCGAGAAACCACTTATCCGATTTACGTGTTTTTTATTAAATTTATAAATATGTTCTATATAATTCGATATAAGCCTAGATAAATGGGAGATAAGGTGAGATAATAGGAGATAAGGAAAAATAATGGGAGATAAGTCGAGATAAGCCTCGATAATGGGGAGATAAGGTGAGATAATGGGAGATAAGTATAAATAATGGGAGATAAGGAGAGATAATAGGAGATAAGGCAGAGATAAGTCTAGATAATGGGAGTTATGGTACGATAATGGGAGATAAGGAGAAATAGTGGGAGATAAGGGGAAATAATGGGGAGATAAGGTCGAGATAAGCCTAGATAATGGGAAATAAGGTACGATAATGGGAGATAAGGAGAAATAATGGGAGATAATGGAGAAATAATGGGAGATGAGTAGAGATAAAGCCTAGATAATGGAAATTATGTAGAGATAATGGGAAATAAGGAGAAATATTGGGAGAAATAAGGAGAAATAATGGGAGATATTTTATTACGTTGGGTCAAATAAGCAGTGACGCTTATAGTAGTGGATCAAGTCCACACTAGCGGAGCCGCGGGCCCAGCTAGTCATTACTATATAAGAAATTCTTTTGCAAGAGACCGCAGGTTTAGTAAAGGCATAGCAACTCATGTTAACATTAGTGTGTTGCCATGTGCATCAGTTTTTTTTTAAACGTACAAGATAAA
>JAHKBH010000786.1:0-14831 GCA_019049505.1 Pachyrhynchus sulphureomaculatus
CATAGCCAGTGCCGGAAATGGTGACAACACTATCAGAAGGTGTGCTAGTCCCCAATTCAGGATTTTGTAGCACAAAATGTTCAGCCACACTGGCATAACACGAGGCCTCTTTCACCGCTTATGATTTGTTCCTGCCTTATTAATCCTTTTCGTGAATGGTGGAAAATCCACTTTCATCAACGTTAAATATTTTTGAAGACGTTAATATATTTTAAGGTTCGATTTGTCCTACTCTCCTCTCTTAGCTGTTCTCGCTCGTTACCAAGAAATTATTTCTTTTTTGCCTCTAAAATTTTATTTGCTTCATTATGAATAGCCGCCTTTCATGGGCGGGTTAATTTCGTAAATGATTTGGTAAAATGCAGTTTAGCCCTTTTTTTTAATTTTTCAAAAATTTTCGAATTTGGTGGCCTCACGTGCGACCCATTTCAATATATGTAGTGAATTTCATAACACACCCTATATATATGTATGTTACACTCGACAATCTTTAACAGTCTTCGGTCGAGTCTTTATGGCTTAAGACGAACGAGGCTAGGTAGGAACAGAAGAGTTAATATATTAAAAAAAACAATAGTGTTATGGACTTCAGTTTCCAGACTAACGAAATGGTAGACCCTGCTGAATAAATAAAAATTAAAAGCGCTTCTAAATTCGAGGATGTGCCAGACAAACCAAAGGATCGTTAGGGCTCTGTTCAAGAGCGAGACAGGTCAGAAAAAAAGGGGTTATCAATTGACATTCATCCGAATAGTCTTAGCGGTTATAGCCATAAAAAAAGCAAGAGAGAGATGCAGAAGTCATTAAGACAGTTTCGCAGCACAATAGATGTTACATAAACAAAATTAAAATCAGTATAAACTACTAAAATTCACTTCTGGTCGACAGTTCGTAGCACGCGGACGCATTTTCCCGGTTGGGGCTTCTGAAGGCGAAGTTCGGGCGTTTTGGGGATTCGAAGTGTGGATCGGTGGTCCACAAACTGCTTGGTAGGGGTTCTAATCGCAGAGGGATACTATGCGCTGTGAGGGGTGATTCCTATAACGTCGGTTGAGGTTAGGTGATTTGAGCAGGTGTTAAACACGTGAGTCCGTGTTTTTTGTGTCAATCGCGTAACCAGACGGGCGGGCTGACAGAAAAGGTTATACCCAAAACCAGTAGCAGTTCCTGAGAAGATCCTTTATCAATGCCAAGAAAATGATTAAGAATAGCGAAAGAAATTTTTAAGTTAAATTTAATCATAACGACAGAGACATATTTATTCAGGAGGGCAACTATCGCCTAGAGCGAGAATACGTTGCTCTCCACGGATAAAGGATCCAAACTCGAGATTGTGTAACGCATCACCGAAGGGTCACCGGTGCTCTGCCTAAGCACGAGAAGGATCGGAGCTGGCAAATGTCACGAAAGTAGACGAGCCAATAAAAGAGAGAGGGAGAGAGAGAACTACTAAAATTGAACAATTTTTTTGTATGTTATTTTCATGGCTAGGTTAATACTTTAAAAAAACACCCTAGCAGAAGTACAAGCACCTGTAACAAAAATAGTAAAATTTCGCATTTGTCCAGTCAAATAAGGATTGAACCTCGGAATTAAGTTAGAAAGTTGAAAATTTGCATAAATCTTTGTTTTGGCATTTTAAAAAGTCTCATAGAATTTCGTGTCCCTTAGTCAAGATATTCAAGGTCAAAAGTCACGAAAATCGTTTTTTGCAAATATCTTGTTTCCTATACTTCAAATGATGTTTAAAGCTATTATAAAACTATAAGAGAATAAAATTCTCTACAAATTTGGTATCAGGCGTATTTTATATAACTAATCGTTTTCGAGATAGAGCGCAAAGAGTGGTAAACGCCCATCCGTATATAGGATAACGGTATGTCGACTGTGGAATCAAATGCATAGAACGTTTTAGGAATATACGTTGCGCTAGTACTTCACATCCGCATGGAGTTCATTTTTCAGCAGTTTTGGACTGTTTTTCATCTGTTAACCCATCTCAGGACGCGTTTCGCCGTATTACAGCTCTTCAGCTGAGCTAGGATCGGCTGAACAAAACTTGCTGTATTAGCGTAAAGAATAAATAATTTGTACCTCTGATGTAAGCAATATTAGATAGCCTTTCTGTTGCTTGTTGACTACCTAACTGATACACACAACTGGATCTGCATCAGAGTAAATTAAAAATGTGATTTATATTTAGCATTTTAACAGAGAAGAAATGAAAAAAGTAGAAGAAAATAGAATACATATATTATCATCCAATAACAAAAAGGGTACAATCTGCTATCTATTAATTGACTTAAATCTAATTCCCTATCACTACAGTCATCTACATTAAAAATTATTGGTACAGTATATATATTTACATAAGTACGAATATTTCAGTTTTAAGAACATACGAGGGTTCTTCCAAAAGTTCTCAGCCTTACAAAAAACTCAAAATTAAAGATACGAGGCTGGTTTGAAAAGTCCGAGAAATGGCACCACCGGCACGTATCGAGGTCATGTTTAGTTAGTAGCATCTCTTGAATGAACGCACACCAAGTTTCAGCCATATTGGTCTATTTCTTTGTGTTTGGCATTCGTGTGAATCAAGGAAGTCGAGTGATTTTCAAGAAATGGACGAAAAAGAATTTCGTGTGGTGATTAAACATTACTTAATGAAAGGCAAAACGCCTCAGGAGACTAAAGAGAAGCTTCATAAACATTATGGTGACTCTGCACCTTCGATTAGAACAGTTTATAAGTGGTTTCAAAATTTTCGGACTGGCCATATGGGCACAAGTGACGCTGAACGTTCTGGACGGCCTGTGGAGGTTACGACTCCAGAAATCATTGATCAAATCCATGATATGGTGATGGATGACAGAAGAGTTAAGGTGCGTGAGATTGCTAGTGCTGTGGGCATCTCGACTGAACGGGTACATAATATTTTGCATAAACATTTGGACATGAGAAAGCTATCCGCAAGATGGGTGCCGCGATTGCTCACGCTTGACCAAAAACGGAATCGTGTGAAGTGTTGCAAGGATGGTTTGCAGCTGTTCCAGAAGAATCCGGAGGACTTTAAGCGTCGTTTCGTCACTGTGGATGAAACATGGATACATTACTATACTCCTGAGACCAAACAACAATCTAAACAATGGGTTACCAAGGGGGAATCTGCACCAAAAAAGGAGAAGACCGTTCCTTCGGCCGGAAAGGTTATGGCGACTGTCTTTTGAGATTCACAAGGGATAATCCTCATCGACTATCTGGAAAAAAGGGTAAAACTATTACAGGTGAATATTATTCATCGTTATTGGACCGTTTGAAAACCGAGCTGCAAGAAAAAACGCCCGCGATTGGCCCACAAGAAAGTCCTTTTCCATCACGACAACGCACCAGCACACACCTCAGCAGTTGTGGTCGCAAAATTAATGGAAATAGGATTCCAACTCGTTTCACATCCCCCCTATTCTCCAGACTTGGCTCCCTCGGACTACTATTTGTTCCCCAATTTGAAGAAATGGCTGGCGGGACAAAGATTTTATTCAAACGAGGAGGTGATTGCAGACACTAATGGATATTTTGCAGACTTGGACAAATCTATTATTCGGAAGGGATCAACAAACTAGAACATCGTTGGACGAAGTGTATAAGCCTAAAAGGAGACTATGTCGAAAAATAAAAAAGGTTTACCCCAAACACATAAGTAGTTTTTATTTTTGCACGGACTTTTCAAACCAGCCTCGTATTTTTTTTTATTTTTCTACATGATCAGCATCTATTTCAACGATTTCCAACTTTTTCATACCCCCATTATCATAAGATTTATCCAACTCTGTAAAATGAGCGTTCGTCTCTGCTCCAACTTGATCATTCGAAGTGAATCTTCGTACAACCAGTTATTTTTTCAGGTTTAGAAACAAGAGGTAATCGCTAGGGGCTAAATCTGGCGAATACGGTGAATGTGGTAGCACTTCGAAGGGAAAGTCTTGAAGTGTTGTAGCAATGATCCGAAACGTTGGTGAAAGTATACTATTGTGATGAAAAGCACTTTCTTTTTTGTGAGATGTGGACGTTTCGGCTGAATAGCATCCTTCAATTGGTCTAGTAGTGAAGCATAAATAATGGTTCTAAGCACAACACCATGAGAATCCTAAAAAACTCTAGTCTAAAAATTCTCGAGACATATTGGTTCGAATACGTTTTTGATCGATTGTTAACAAATGCGGCAACTATCGAGAGGACAGCTTCTTATACCCAAAATATCGTGTAAAAAATGGACACGACCTATCGAGTCGTTTACCATGTCAGCGAGCTGACGAAACACGTCAGCGATCATTTAGTACGCTAATATGAATTTTTGTCGCAATCTCATCGGTCGTAGAGGTTTTCGGGCGTCCTGAGCTTTTATCATCTTATATGGTTGTATATCCAAGTTTATATTAAACTGCTCATTTTTTAACCGTCGAAAACGAAGGTGACGAATCATATTATGCGGCATTTAACTCTGTTTAAATGTCCGTATGAATTAAACCTTTTAAAAACACTTCAACTTTATCCGTTTTTGCAAAAATGTTAAAACTTGTTTGTTTACACGATCGCTACAAAAAGAGAACTAAACACACATGTCTGAAACTTCACAGCACGTCATCTAGTAGATAACACTTAACAAATATTATGATAATTTGGTCATCTAGGCGCCAAATCTGTATCAGGCCGAGAACTTTTGAAACAACCCTCGCAGTTTACAATTTGTTTTCCAATTTTCTACAGTTCGGTAGTGACCCTCTTGCATCAATAACTGGTAGTACTATTATCTGATTTTAGGTTATTTTCTATTCCTATAATTCATAATTTAGTCAAATTATTTTGAACTGATTTAAGACTTCCTTTGCTTGTACGAGGATCATTCAATAAGTAAAGAGACATTCAACGAAACCGCTCCATACTTCTACGAGTGCAAGTTGGCAACCTTGTGATGAGTTTTAACCAGCTCTTCGATCATGTAAACATAACCTCAAAAATATCCAGTTTACCATGGCGAGTCCATTGGAAGAGTGCACTTGAGAAGAGCAGCATTCTGTCATCTGATTTTTAGCAGCAGAAGATGTTAAGCCAAGTGAAATACATTCTAGAATGTTATTACAGTATGGATAAAGTTGCATGAACCGTGCGAACGTTTACAAGCGGATAGCTCGATTGAAGAGTGGCCGAACAAGAGTATGTGACGAGCAGCGAAGCGGACGTCCAGTCGAAGCTTCCGGTCCCTCGTTGGAATCGAGGATTGATGGACTTATTCGTGATAACAGAACAAATTACTGTTGAAATTATAGCTCAGGAGGTTGGGATAAGCTTTGGAACATATATATTATTTAAACTTACCCAAGAAAAGCTTCAAGAACTGGGTTGGGAGATCTTGCCTCATCCCGCATACAGCCCAGACCCGGCCACGTGTGATTTTTACTTGTTCGGACCTCTCAAAGATGCCCCACGTTGGAGGAGGTTCACCGGCAATGAAGAAATGAAGGAAAAAGTGGCTTCGACGTCAACCGAAAGAATTCTTTGCCACAGGAATCAAGAAGCTAGCTGAAAGGTGGGACAAGTTGGGAGGATTATGTCGAAAACATGCCAAAGTTTGTAGTAATCCAGTAAATCGTTCTTGAGCTAGAGCTGTTTGTCTCTTTACTTATTTAATGACCCTCGTATTGGTATATCGATCACAAAAATTTTATGTATTAGTTCAGGAAGGTATTTTAACATCTTAGTTTTGCCACAAAAGTAATTTAAAATGACTTTGCAAGTAATTATTACATAAAATATAAATAATTATTTTTCTTCTAAGCGACATAATATGCTTATTATTGTTGTTAATGATATTTATTATTTTCATTTATTAACTTGGTCCAAAAATGTCAATAAAATTTTAAAAGGAAGGGATGTGCATGTAGTCACACAAGATCCAGCTAAATTTCAAAGAATAAGAATTTATCAAAATAATAAAGAAATTAAGAAACGAAATTTTCAGTTTAATAATTATATTTACCTTAATTTTTCATTACAGCTTTTACTGAAGACTTATAAAATCTATTTATTTCTATATGTGATAAAGTACTCTTTACCCATGTATAACAATTAGGAACTTACTGGCATTTAAACAATCCTTTTTTTGACAAAATTAACGGCAGCTTACAAGAAATACAACCTATTTCGTAAACCTTTTCTAGAATACCAATTTGTATTAGATATTAGTGACACAGGGCAACAAAAAAATATTTTTATTTTGGTGCCTGGGATTTTAGAGCTGATTTTAACTATATTTGGGACGCTAAATCTATACATGCAATCCGTTTTTCTCTATCAGCTCTACTTTTTTAGATACATCAACTTATCTACCAATGTGGTTTTTATTCAGTATATTCATTTATGAGAGTTCTAAAATTATTATATATTCATTAATGTAGGTACAATGGTTTTATTGTCAGTCTGTAATTGAGTAAATTCCAGGTAAATCTATAAATAGTGGAACCATTGCCTATCAGGTACCTGAAACTGACCCTTTTAATCACCTAACTTGGGTAAGTCTCGTCAGTTTGTGCGTTCTTACTAATGAGAGTAGATCGAATTCGGCGTGTTATTTTATGTTAAGAAAAGAGTGTTTTTGTGTTATTGAACAGAATTAAAATGAGTTCAGGTTCCAGTTCAAGAAGAAGTTGTGTAAATCAACCTGATGTGTTTTGCTATATATGCGGAGAATACATGTTTCAACAAAACAGACAAACTATTACTGACTTTGTAAAGCGAGCGTATCTTGGATACTTTGGAGTTAAGCTTGGTGATCAGGACAAAAACGTGGGCCCCGCATCTCGTATGTAAAACTTGTACAGAGCATTTACGGCAGTGGACTACCGGGAAAAGAAAATGTCTAAAATTCGGCGTACCAATGGTTTGGAGAGAACCAAAAAACCACTTCAATGATTGTTATTTCTGTTTAGTAAATACTAATGGAATCAATCGAAATAACCGCAGTAAGTGGACTTATCCCAATTTAGACTCGGCAATACGCCCTATCCCGCACTCAGATGAAATACCGATTCCAACATTTCATCAGCTACCACATATCTCTGATGACGAATATTTTCCCTCTGATCGCTCTTCTGATGCTAATAAAAGTTCTGATGCTAATGAAACTAACAATGACTATGAGGGGACGTCATCAGTTCCTCAACGCTTCAATCAAAATGAATTAAATGATCTCACCAGGGATCTCAATTTATCGAAAAAAAAGCTTCTGAAGTACTGGCTTCTAGGTTGAACGACAAAAATTTACTGGAACAAGGAACCAAAATTACCTTTTACCGTACAAGAGAAAAAGATCTGCTACCATTCTTTTCTCAAGAAGACAATCTTGTATTTTGTCACGAAATTAGGGGACTCATGAAAGAAATGGGACTTTCTGAATATATTCCAGATGATTGGCGCCTATTTATTGACAGTTCAAAGCGAAGTTTAAAATGTGTCCTTCTACATAATGGGAATAAATATAGTTCAATACCACTAGCTCACTCAACGAAACTGAAAGAAGAACATAATACCATAGCTTTGGTCTTGCAGAAGATAAAGTATTACGAAAATCAATGGATGATTTGTGTAGACTTAAAAATGGTAAACTTTCTTCTTGGGCAGCAAAGTGGTTACACGAAATATCCGTGTTTCTTGTGCCTCTGGGATAGTAGGGACAAAACACACCACTGGGTTAGAAAAGATTGGCCTCAGAGAGAAAACATGGACGTTGGGGAAAAGAATGTCATTAACGACGCTTTGGTTGAAAGAGAAAAAATCATACTTCCTCCGTTACATATAAAGTTGGGCTTAATGAAGCAATTTGTAAAAGGCTCTTGATAAGAATGGGTCTTGTTTTGCATATATAGGGGTAAAAATGCATCAGTTGAGCACAGAAAAACTCAAAGCAGGGATATTTGACGGCCCACAAATAAGACAATTAATTAAGGATCCTGCCTTCATAAATTCAATGAATCAAGTTGAACGAGAAGCTTGGACATCATTTGTTGCAGTTGTAGAAAATTTTCTAGGCAAACATAAAGCTCAAAAACTATGTTGAAATGGTTAACAAGATGCTTAATAGTTTCAAATCCTTTAGGGTGCAATATGAGTATTAAAATACACTATTTACACAGCCACTTAGACCGTTTTCCAGAAAATTTAGGAGACATGAGTGAGGAACAAGGTGAAAAATTTCACCAAGATATTAAAGTTATGGAGGACCGCTACCAAGGAAGATGGGACATGCACATGATGTCAGATTACTGCTGGAGTTTAAAAAGGGACTGTTTAAAAAACATTCAAGAATGTCGCGGAAAAGAAGCTTTCCAAGTGTTGAGTGACTATTTCATTTCTTCAATGTTTTTTTTTTGTTTGTAAGTACGACATAATATTGTATTTTGTATAACTAAAATAAAAATTTCGTATCTACTTTTGTTTACTACACTTACGGATTTGAGTTACAATAATGTAACTTATATTTTCTCTAAAATTGTATATCTTAAAAATTTTGAGCTCCTAGGTACAAATGAATACATTATTTGAATTCAGGACATCAAATTGATATAGAATCAGCTCAAAAAACCTCGACACCAAAACAGCTGTTCCCCTGTGAATCTTTATTTAAAAACTAAATGTTTATTGAATTTTTAATAGTCAGATTTAGAAAAATGATCTAAACGATTTATATCCAGTTTCCTGCCAGAGAATCTAAAACTGCTGCCCAATTTTACTTTTGTATTTGATAATGTAATATTTAGATTTATATTTCACCAAAAAAATGTTACGGGACCCAGGAAGAGTTAGAGAATATAACAGTTTTTAAAATTTTAATATTGTATTTCATTTATATCAGTTTAGTCATAATAAAAACGAACTTTCGTGGTCTTCTATTGCACTGCTTCATAATTTTAGCTGACTTACTGATTCTTTTCCAAATTAGATTAATTTAAAAGTTAGATCTTTTAATAAATACGATAGTAAGTCTGGCTTATTTTTAACAATTTTAAGAAGATTCCGAAGTATTTTGTTTAAAATTGTTATTTTCAATCTCATATTCTGTTTGTAAAAAACATAACAAACTCCTTTTTTAATTTTGTTTACCTTTTTGTACTCTACGTATTTTTTGCACACACGAAAACTTTTAGATTCAAAATTTAAAAGTAATGTATGTACACGAACTCGCTAGGGAATTAAAATGATTATATTGAGTTGCCTATCTTAATGGCAAACTGACCCCTAATCCCAAGGAATCAAGAGTATACTGAATTGTCTATCTTAATGGCAATGACTCGAATACTTATTTAACAAATCGTTTGTGTCTATCGGCATTTTTTAACGTTTTCCAATAAGTTAGGCATCATAAAGTAATTATAAAGTGGTTTATTAAAAGACTAGTATAATTAAAAAAGCCCAAATCAACTACGGGGAAGCTCGACAAACCAAAAGTAAACAGGTGAAAGTTTCTTGAATAAGTGAAGGTTATGTAGCATGAAATTTCATTTTTTGTGCATTACATTCTTCTGTGACTTGTTTTAGACGGATTATAATGTTACAGTAGTACAGTTATTAGAATAAAAAAACTATTGTGGAATAAATAACTTCTAGTTTATTATCGAGATCCGCTATTTTAAGGTGAATTTTCCGCAATCGGTCTTGTTATAAGGATGTGTCAGTTCCAATATATTATTAAGTGATTTCCGAAACTTCCTGTTTTATATATATATATATATATATTATATATATATATATATATAATATATATATATATATATACATACACACACACATATAGACGGCGTTATAAAATTTACTACATAAATTGACACGAGTGACTCATGGGGACATATAGAATACTTTATTTTCAAATTTTAAAAATTTTTTAAAAATTAAAAAAGGGTAACAATGCATTTTTTCCACTCATTCACAAAATACCCGCCATGAAAGATCGACCTTGAAAAGACATAATTCCTTGGTACGCACCAGAATAACTGGATCATTGCCCCTTAACTGAGCGAATTTATGTAGTAATAGATTTATTTTATGTTTAGTTTGAAAATTACAATGAATACATTTAAACATTTGAACTTCAATGAAATTTTTATGTCATAACGAAATTGTTTTATTATTATTTGTTTAAAAATGACAGAACGTATATTTAAACATTTCAATTAATTGGAATTTTTATGTAGTAATAAATATCGATTTAAACTACCTTTATGTTTTGATTCATGATTATGACAAATTTAAACATTTGTAACATTCACTTTTTTCCTAAGCTTTAAGATCATGTTACAAAACCATTTTTCTTTCTTTAATTCATGCAATAATTGCTAATTTAAGTTAAGCAGTGTATTTAAATCTTATTACAGTTCTTTATATTTGGTTAAGCAGTGTAATTCAACCTGTACTAATATGTATGGATTATGATTAGGACGAGCATCCTCGGTCCTTGTCTATTAAGTTGCAAGTCTAATTCCGTCTCATTTTGCGTTCCTGAAGTGAACCAGCACATTTTGAAGACGGGTGTGCAACATACTTCACTTCAGAGGAAGGAGAACGAGAAAGGTATATAACCAGCCATTTGCAATTTTTAGGGGCCTTTTCCGTTCGTTAGATAGTGATGGCTTTTTCCGTCCTTCGTGTAGTGAAGGCTTCCTTTTTGCCGTTGATGATATAGAGTGTTTTTTTTTATCATCGAGTCGTTCCAATAATATCCTATTCATCCTAAAACATTTAGGGTCAAGTGTTGACCAGTTCCTTCTCACAAACGTGTGTTCCTTACGTCTACGTAACACGTGTGATTCTGGAGTAGGTTTCACTGAAGTGCCTTTTAAAGCCATTTTTCATTCTCAAAACTAAGTGATACGAGAAACTTATATACTACTTTACAATTCTAAGTTAAAGACTATCTGTGCACTCTCAAACCATAAAGGGTTATTAATCTAGTTTATTTAATTCTAAGGGTGTAATAAATGTAAGAATGTTTTTTTTATTTGTTAATATACTTTACTTAGCGCTAGCGTAGTGTTTTACTGAATTCCCGTTCTATCTTACAGGACGTATAAGTTGTACTTTATTCAATTTTATACCAACAACTAAGTAAATTTTTTCATTTTTTGAGCTGAATTTAGATTTTTTATATTACAAAATGAATGGTGCCCCAAACAGTACAACTAGGCTTTTAAACATCTGTAGAGACGCGTACAAAAATTACCTCGTCTTCATATTTCTCCAAAAAAATGGGCTAGCTCATATCTTAATTTTGTTCTCTCTCTCAGTATTAATATCCACTCAATCCATTCTCAAAAATTAGGATATACATAAGAGGCCAATGGCGGCTCTTATTTAATCAATAAAGTATTTATTAAAATGTAAAGAAAAGAGCACGCCATACATTTTGATTTCATTAGAATTTTTATGTACTAATAGAGGTTGCATTAAACTACTATTTAAATATTCGGATTTCAATGGAATTTTCGTTTACTAATAAATGTTTATTTAAACTATTCTTATTTATTTATACAAATTTTACGGGAAACCCCATTGTAATACAAAATTTAAAACAGATATAAATGCAGATACAAAAATATTAAAATTATAAAAAGACAGAAAAAAAACAAACACGTGACAAAGACTATATCTAAATAAAAATATTCAACAAAGACGTAAACATCCTCAATAACAAAATATATAAAATAGATACAGGTCATGAAAAAAAATAATATTGACAATAATTGAACACTGATCAAGTATAATCTCTACAGAGCCCGAGACAGAGCAGTTAAACATATCGAGCCGCCCATCCAATGAGTTCCAAATCCTCAAAACTCTATGAATGGGTGGGTGCATCCCATAACTCGTTGCGATGGAAGGGGATGCAAAAGAGATCATGACGGCAAAGATTGCCTTTGGGTATATTAAAGTTTATTTTAGCGAGTGAATCAGTGATTCCATTAATAAGTTTGAAGATAAAACATGCATCATAAAGAGATCTTCTAATTTCCAAAGTATGTAACCTTAAAGTCCTCCGCATTGACAGTCTTATGACAAGTGTTACCGTTGCATTGAGTGCGGAAAATCTCAAAAATTTATTTTTTTTTTTGCACTCTTGATTGTTCCCTTATGCAACTCATAAAAATGGAGACCAAATTATCGTCGCAATATTCCAAGTTTGCTCCCACAAGAGCACAATACAATCTCTCAAAACCGTCATAGACTACTGCCGCGCAATTTCTTAAAACACAAAACCCAGCATGCTTAGCCCCTTCTGGCTAATGGCAGATATATGCCTTGTAAAAGTAAGTCTTTCATCAAAAACAACCCCAAGGTCCTTTGCTGAACTCCTGAAGTTGAACACCTTCGATCGAGTAACAGGGATGGGACTCGTTTCCCTCTATAGGAGCTAATGGTGAAACATTTGCTTTACATTTAAAAATAGGTGATAGGACTGGGTTCAACTGCTAACCAGATCAAGGTCATCTTGGAGCGCCACAACGTCCTCACCACCACCAACTTGCCGATAGATCTCTTCAAATCATCTGCAAAGATAAGCCCCGTTGAGAGATGCAATGCCCGATACCAGATCATTTACAAACAAAATAAATGAGCAGAGGAAAGCGCAGTGCGACCCCCCCCTGGGGGACGCCCCCGATGTAACATGAATAATACTGGATGACAAAACCATTGATTCTCCGCACAGTTTGGGTTACGGCCCAGAGAAAACTCTTTAACCAAGCTATGATCTGCTCAGAGAATACCAGGGAAAGAAGCTTGCTCAATAAGATCTTAAAGTTAACTCTGTCAAAGGCCCTGGAGAAGTCAGTGTAGATAACATCGACCTGATCACCCCTCTTCAACGCCTCCAGCAGAGCAACTTCATATAGTACCAAATATTTTCTGTGGTTGATTTCCCAGGGGACAGGAAGCCAAACTGGTAGGGATTGATCATTCCCTGCTGGACCAGTTTAACTGGTCTCTCACTAAACTATCGGGGATAGTTTGGGCATGGCAGACTGTATTACACACTCCTCTATAGTTGCTGATATCCTCCTATCACCTAATTTGAAGACGGGAGATATGAAGCTGTGCTTCCACCTAGATGGAAAAGGCACAAGAGTCAGGGACTTATTGAAAATACATTTGCATAGGTACAGTGATTGAAAAAATGCACTGCTTTATAAAAAAAACAGTTCTCAGTTGAATTTGTTGAGATCTTATGTTTTTTTCATTGAAAAATGACCCAATTAAAGCATTTTTATTGTTCCAATAGATGTCGAATTTTAAATTTCTTTTATTATTATGATTGAAATTTACAATGCACATAATTTAAACATTTCAATTTCGCTGGAAGTTTTATGTACTAATAGATGTAGAGTTTAAAATAACTTTATGTTTTTTGTTTGATAATTACAAGGTAAACATCATCAAACAATTTTTTGAATTTTCACTTGAATTTTTTATGTAATAATAGATGTCCTTTTAAAATTTCTTTACGTCTTGATTCATAATTACAATGCATACATTTAAACAGCTTTGATTTCGCCTGGGATTTTTTAGGTTACTAAAAAGATGCAGCTTTAAAAAAACTTTAATATTTTGATGGATATTTACACTGCATACAATTAAAACATGTTGATTTCACTGGGAATGTTTATGTACTAATAGATGTAGCATTTAAACTTCCTTTATGTTTATGTGTTGGGTAATTACAAATGTACACCATTTAAAACATTTTTATTTCGCAGGCATTTTAATGTTTTAATAGTTGTTCTTTTAAAACAACATTTACGTTTTGATTTCATAATTGTATCAAAGGAAATACACATTTAAACCAAAATTGAATTCATCACTGGAATCTCTCTGTATCTAATAGATTGTAAACTTTAAATTACTTTATATTTTGATTGATAATCACAATTCACACATTTAAACATTTTGATTGCACTGGTATTTTTTTATGTATAATGGATGATCATTTAAACCACCTTTACGTTTGGGATTCATAATTACAAAGCAAAACATTTAAACATTTTGATTTCACTGGAATTTGTATGTACTAACCTGATGTTGATTTACACTACGTTTATGTTTGATTCATAATTACAATGAACACATTTAAACATTTTGATTTCACTGGAATTTTTTATGTACTAATAGATGTTGTTTTAAATCATCTTTACGTTTTGATTCATAATTGCAATGGGCACATTAAACATTGGACCTCACTGGAATTCTTATGTACTAATAGAATTTTATTAAAACTTTCTTATGTTTTGCCGGAAAATGACAATAAGGGCAACGAAATGCTCAATTTCACTGGAATTATTCATTACTAATTGATGTGATATAAATTGATTTCATGTTTGTTTGATAATTGTTATGATCCGTATTTAAACTTGGCACTTCGGATTTTTATCACATCAGCAAGAGTGTTTTTAATCGTCTCCTCCCTTTGATAACTACATCGATTAAATTTAAAAATACGATCTTGTATAGATTTTGTAATCATCAGTAAGATGATTTTTGATAGTCTCTTCCGTAATTATTTTACCATGGTCATCTTGGGGAACTTTAGAACTTCCCTGATTTCTCGGATAAAATAACTTGAAGACGCACTAAAAAAAAAAACAAAAAACAAAAGAAAGTTTAAAATAAGACGATGGTTGTGTAACTAAAATATATTTAATATACAATTCTATAAACAATTTAGTGAATAAATGAGGATCTTTTTCATATAATTTCATTCAAAAGGTTTCTTCACTTGTTTTCAAATAAAATCA